>JAUZSX010302138.1:0-12988 GCA_034780655.1 Idiosepius hallami | reverse complement strand
ACCTTTACATATATATATATATATATATATATATATATGTATGTATGTATGTATGTATGTATGTCTGTATGTATGTACCTTTACATATATATATATATATATACACATATATATATATATATATATATGTACCTTTAAGTGGGATTTGAACTCACGTAATTAGATTCTATACGAGCCCCATCTACCCAAGGCATCTAAAGTTAGATAGAATGGTTTAGATTGGGATTTGAACTCATGTAATTAGATTCTATAGTCCAAGCTTATACTTATGCTCCATCCTGCCAGCCTATCAAATAATAATCTAAATTATACTAAATTATTAATCGTAAAACCTGAATCTGACGCTTTTATGCAGATACAAAGCATTTGTGATTTGATTTTCTAAACCATAGACAAATCTATTTTTACATGAAGTGTTTTCTTAATTTGGTTAATGTTTTAAATTGTCATCCGATAAAATTACATTTGATTGAATAATTTTTGTTTAGAACTGGAATGAAATTTGATGATATATTTTTTTAAGAAGATGAATAAATATTCAATGAATATTACAAGTTGTTTTTCAAAACATTGTGTATTCAGAATTTTATTGTGACAGAACTATCTTCTTGCTACATGCTCAAATAAATTTATTGAGATCTATAACAACATTTAATATTTATTATAGTATGATATATTTTAAAACTTGGGGAAGGAAATAATATGGTCTATTTTATGGAATCTTTTAAGATAAAGCATTGTGATTTGTGATTTATTTTTTCAGAATGTTATTCTCATCTTTATAGTTATTGTTTATACCAAGTTTTGGCTTATAAATTCCCCTGCCTTTCCAAGGGGTTTTAATCATTATTTATAACCCTTTGAGATGAAGCATTATAATTTGTTTTTTTTTAATTGTAGTTCTCATCTTTAGAGCTATTGCTTTCACCAATCCTCTGTGTTAACCATGATTTAAAGATGAGGTTTTATAATCTGTGTATCTGTTTTTTTTTTTTTTAACATTGTCCTTATTTTTATAGTAGTTTTTTTTTCTACATTTTGGATAACTTATCTTATAACCATGTTGAGGTATGTTAACTCTGACCAGATATTTATGTGGATTCTTGGAAATGTATATTACTGTATATAACAGTAATTACTGCCTTTGGCTAGAATTGAAACACTGATCTTAGACTAAGCACACCCAGAATTGAAGACCATCAAGGCCTCTATCTGCTTTGCCGTGGGTTTTCTTGTTAATCTCTCTCTCTCTCTCTTACACATACACACACACACATACATACACACACAAGATTTTGTTTAACCAGAGTCCAATAAATGCAAAACAACTGAAAATAAAATGAATGACAAAAGTCTTATATAACAGCACATTCAAAAATTAAGGTTCCACTGTATAACACTATGATTTTAATTATTTTAACTGTTAAGTATAATTCCAGAATAAAAATCAATTCGAAATGAACAATTAACAGTATTAAAAACTAATGTTTATCACTTTGGACTGGTACTAAATCTAAATTCCATCTCAAAACTGATGCAAAAATTTCTTACTTTCTTTTGTTCAAATGCCCATTTGTACAAAACCCAGAACATTCTAAAAACCAAGGTTCTATTATATAACATTCAATCTTATTTTTTCTTTAAGCTAAAATTTTTATCATTTAACTTTTTATAAGTTTAATTTCAGAATAATAAAATCTTTTAGTCGCTAGGATTTTTTTTAGATTATAATAGAGTTATTGTGTTTGTTGAAAAAAAAAAAGATTTTTAAAGATGTTCTTAAAGAGAAATTTGATAAAAAGTAAAGTAACAATTTTATAAAAAAAATGTTTTATAATTCTAATGTTGCCATTAATGCTGTCATAAAGATTATAAAACCTGGCTAAAAGCTTTTTTTGTTTTGTTTTTTGTTTTCCCAAAAAACATTGAAACATTGGGTAAGTTTTAAGACAAATTCAAGAATAGGAAACAATGACCATTTGTTATTTATTCCAGGAACATTATAGTGTTAATGCAAGAAAAGGTTTACACTTAAGACTGAGTGTGTGTGGGGGGAACAACAAAAAAAACATCAACAAAAAAAATGACAAAAATTATAACAACAACAAAAACACAACAACAAAAAAAACAATAATACACTTAACTGAAAACGTTTTTATAAAAATGATCTGGATTCTAACCTTAGAATCATCATTTGGGGTTTTGTTATAAGCTTTTATTTTAAAAAAATAAATAAAAGTAAAAGATCCATTCTTCTTCGAGAGAAAAAAAATGCCCAAAAGGTGTCTTGAGAATTCTTTCACTGTGTGACAAAGTGGATTTTATGTTCTAGAAGAATTTGCTTCAATAGAACCATTTTGGTTTTTAAGGTTAAGATTGGAACAATTCCACTGAGCCAAATGTGTTTCTTTAGAAACTAAATAAAAGTGGTTTATTTATTATCCTTATTTCTACTTTTTTCCATGATTCTTATCAATATTAGTTTTTCTCATTTACAGAAATACTTTCCATTTCAAGATGTTAGAAGCAAAGGAAAAGCAGTGGTAAAAGCTTGGGACTCTGGAACCGTATTACTTTAAACCCCAGTCAAAACCATTGCATTCGCATTCAGCTGCCTTGGGTAAAATAAGCTTAACTTGGGAGAGTAACTCATCTAGATGTGGCAATAATGCTGATTCAAAAAATATAGGTGGATCAGAACTTTCAACTTAATCAGAGCAACACATCTTGGTGAAGGGTAACACTGATTATAAATTAGGAATATAATGATACAATCAAGATAGTGTTGTTAGGTAAAGCATAAATGTTATGCCACTTTAAAAACCTTTATTGAGCAAGAATCTTCTACCTGGGTCCCATGCAGCTAAGTGTGCTAATGGGCACAAAGGTATGTATTGACTGATTTTAAAGAAGATGGTACCAATGGCAAGGGAGACCCAAGATGGCCTGTGGTGTTTTCTTACAACTTAGAATAATATAAACTTTGAAAAAAAAAAAGATTCTTATGTTGACTTTCAAAATATTTCATATCATAGCAGTGGAGTTGGAGCATTGTTAATAGCTCAGGCTCTGGTGTCATAGTACGTAAGTTCAAATTCCAGTCAAAACCATTGCATTCACCTTAAAAATGGCCTTGTGCCAAACTCTGTTAGTGCTGCTCACCAAGCAAAAATAATATCATGACTCGCTAGAAAATTTACTTTTAGTTGACCTTTGACAATTAAATAGTTAGAGCATTGGCAAAAGCTCGGGCTCTGCTGTTGTAGTATAAGAGTTCAAATCCCAGTCAAAACCATTGCATTCACCTTAAAAATGGCCTTGTGCCAAACTTAAGTGGTGCTGTTCACCAAGCAATTATAATATCATGGCTCTCTGGACAAATTTACTTTTAGTTGACCTCTGATAACAAATTTCTTTATTTATCAGGCAAAAAGAAAAGTCTTCTTTCTTCTTTTCTATTAAAAATTTCATTGTTTAATTAATTTGACTTTGTAGGTTAATAGTAGGATATAATGGGCACGTAAAAATGGCCTTGTGCCTTACGCAACTTAGTGCTTGTCCAAGTAGACATTATCGATAGCAAAAAAGGGAAACACTGATTACAAAAGCCCAGGGATATAATAGGCCCGTAAAAATGGCCTTGTGCTTAACTTAAGTTATTGCTTGACCAAGTAGACATATCTATAGCAATGACCTAACTCGGGAGAGTAGCTCATCTAGGTAAGGAGTAATACCGAATGTAAAAAGCCTGGGTAAGAGCACGTAAAAATGGCCTTGTGCCAAACTTGGATTGATGCTCGCCAAGTGATTATAATATCTATAGCAATGAGTTATAAAGAAGTGTCTTGCTTTAAAAAAAAAAAAAAAATTTATATCCTGTTTTTATGCAAGTCTTTAATTCCTATCAACAGATGGTAACATACTTTTTAAGGAAATGATGGCCTTTAACTATTTTCTTAAATTTTCTAGCTATTTTTGGTTTTTGTTTTTAGTAAATGTTCATAATTAGATGTTTGCTAAGAAGATATCTATATCCAAACCTTGTTGGATTTCCGCCTTTGACCTTTAATTGACTTCACTTCCTGGTGCAATACTGAACATATTCTTTTAAACACATGTTTCATATTAACTCATGCCTAGCAAAGATATCAAATTAAGTTTTCTCAGATCTTATGACAGCATTAATTTTCTGAAGACTTTTCAGTATGAAGATAAAGAATTTATTTATTATATTTTTTTTGATTTTTTTTTTTTTACATTCATTCAAATTTTTTTTTTTTTTTAGTGAAATTATTTTTACAAATTCTTCCTTTTTTTATTTTATTGGGAAAGCACACTCAGCACATTATGCATTTGAAGAGGGTGCTGGGAGGAGCTGGGTTAGCCGGGGGGCATGCCCCTTTGCACACTGCATGGAGGTCTAAGTAGAAGATTCTTGTTTAATAAAGGTTTTTAAAGTGGCATAATGGATGCGCTTTAACTGATCAGACAGACTTTGGAATCTCAGTTCTCCAGTTTGAATCCAAGTCTTCTGTCTAAGTTGACATGTCGACCAATACCCGTGGGAAAGCTATGAATCCCCATTTTCCCTCCAGCTATGGATTAAATAGAGCAATGGGTGGTTAAAAAAAAAAAAAAGTGTGCATATAAAATAATATTTATAAAAAGTAATTGTTCCTGGTATTTAAATGACCCATAGAGGTTGATATGCCATTAAACACAAAACAAACAAATGTAATTGTAAATACATATTTTAACTGGATTGAATTCTTGGATTTTCACAGGCAAAAGAAACACAATTTAAAGAAAATGGCTAATTTGGATGAATCTGTTTTTGCAAATAAACTCCTCCTATTTCTATCTATTTTCCTGCAAAGAGAAATTAGTACTTTTTTTTTCAATTAACAAGATCTACATTTATTTCATGGTGTATTTCATTCATTAAATGCTCAAGAGGATGAGAAACTAGAACAGCTGAAAATTGATAACAAGAAGCTGAGATGAGGACAATATTCTGCGAAATCAATAATGCTAAATTTACACGGTTATATTCGGTCTTTCAAGTTGTACCACAATTTGTTTACAATTGAATAATCGGTTAACATTCGATTATTGTTTATCTAAGATGCAACCTTGGAAGATATTTTGATTTGCCTTCTAAGAAATACGCACTTATGGTTCACAATTTAATTTGATTTTAAAGATAAAATTAATTCATATAAGAATATTATATTTACTTGGTGAGCACCAACCCAAGTTTGGCAAAAGGCTATTTTTACATGCTCTTACCCTGGCTTTTTACTTTCGGTGTTACCCTTGACCTAAATGAGCTTCTCTCCCGAGTTAACGAGCCCCATCTGTCCGAGGCTGCTAAAGTGAAAGTAATGGTTTTGACTGTGATTTGAACTATATATATATATATATTTACTTGGTGAGCACCAACCCAAGTTTGGCAAAAGGCTATTTTTACATGCTCTTACCCTGGCTTTATACTTTTGGTGTTACCCTTGACCTAAATGAGCTGTTCTCCCGAGTTAACGAGCCCCATCTGTCCGAGGCTGCTTAAGTGAAAGTAATGGCTTTGACTGGGATTTGAACTCGCGTAATACAATTTCAGAGCCTAAGCTTTTACCAATGCTCCACCGTCGCTGCCCACTTTCATATAAGAATATGAATTCCTTTCACTTTTCCATAATCTGAATTAGACAAAACTTATACCTATCGCTTAGTGAAGAACACTATAGAAAAGGTTTTAGAGTTTTTGATATAATTTGCTGGGCTGTGCCTAGAGCCCCTGCAGACCCCACAACTGCAGGGCTCTTTTGCTTCACATTAACTAGGATTAACTAAAAAAAATTATCACATTAGTATGCTGAAATCTGTCTCTACATATCCCTCTCTCTCTCTCTTCATATCCCTCCCTCTCTATCTCTCTACATATCCCCCTCTCTCTCTCTCTACATATCCCCCTCTCTCTCTCTCTCTCTCTCTACATATCCCCCTCTCTCTCTCTCTCTACATATCCCCCCTCTCTCTCTACATATCTCTCTCTCTACATCTCTCTATCTATCTACATGGTCTTTGATCAAAGCCTCCAGTATGTTGAGGGGGTGCAAGTTGCCTTTTTTAGGGTAGAGGGGCCACAAGGCTGTGTGGCTAAGCACAGGACTGATAATTTGTTTAGTTGAATGGAGTTCTTCAGATTATTGATGGAGTTGAGGCAATTGTGTCAGGAACATATTTTTTGCTAAAGACTTACTTTTATTAAGAATGCTAGGTTTATTTTTTGGAATTGTTCTTTCATGATTTTAGCATTGTACAATTTTTTTCGGTTATGTGATCACCACAGTCTAGTAGAGAGTGTTTTACAGTGAGGTGTTCTTGGCATATCAAGCTTTCTGCAGGGGGTTCATTTCCAGTTAAGAAGGGGTGGTTTTTGTGGATGTGTTCTATGAAGATATGGGACTGCACCATTTTCTATGTGAGAAGGCACAAGTTCTTAAATTTATCAACATAAATAAAAAATATAAAATCTATTATCCAAACATTTTATACTAATTTGTCCTGTTCAGAAATTTAGGTAAGTATAAAAATATGTGACTATTATACACTGGGAAGTGCTTAGGCCCCTTGCAGACCCTGCAATTGCAGGGGGGCTGCAAGCTCCCTAGGGGCCACAATGCTCCTTGTATGCAATTGTAATCGTAATGCAAAAAAAATTACCAAAATAATTCATTGTTAGGATTAATTAAAAATCATTATTACATATGAAATATACATTTACCAATCCATATTTCTTTCTGCCTATCTCCCTCTATAAATATCTTATATAGTTGAAGGCTCCAGTATGTTGAGGGGGGCAACTTGCCTTTTTAGGGTAAAAGTGCTACAAGGTGTATTTTGCGACAGGGCCGCTAAGTGGCTAAGCATGGCACTGATTATACAGGGTAAAATGATTAATTTGTTGCCTTAGAAAAGACAAGATCCCATTTCAATTTGATAAAAACTTTTCCTTTTTTTTATTGAAGAACATACACTAATTGGCCACTTGTGTACAAATCCCAGACTATCAACAAGTTAGCCAGTTGTGAACAAATCCCAAAAGCAATAGAGGCCTTCTATCATGTCTGAAAGTGACACAATATTCAATGAGCTAGATCAGAGATGCATCAACGTACAACTTATGCTCTTCACCAATCCAAGTGATGACAACAGGACAATTGCAAATGAAAATTATTCCATTTCCACAAATAACATGAATGTCGCCAGAATGATGAAAAAATTCCAGTGTTGTTTCAAGTGTGGACACAACATGTCACCTTGCCTTTCACAAATTGGCTTGAAAGTCAACACCTAAGCGTAGCTGGGTATGTTGAATACTGTGGGGACTCTTTAGTATAATCAGGTGACCACTGGCGAACCCTTAGTGTGACAGCAGGAATCAGAGCCAGATAAGTTCAAAGTGACCCAGGCTTTGCTTTAGAATGAGCACAATGACTTAGTACCGTTCTCTCACTGCCCCTCTGCTCCCTAACTGGAGTGCGGTGGATTACTTTGTTTTGTCATGCATTGAGGACATCACCAAAATGACCTCCCACAACACCAAAGCCATCCTGATTGCTGCCAAGTATTCGCCAAGCTCCCACCAGCGCTTGTGGAAAAAGGCATGCTCGCAGTTCCTGTATCGACAAATAACCTGTATCAAGCCAGTGGTTGAGGCTGAAGGCAGCTAAATTGAATAGATTTCATCTCTACTACATAATCAATTTCCCTAAATTAATTTTTTTGATAAAAGTTTTAAAATAAAAATCTAGTGTTGTTTTCCTTGGGGCAACAAGTTTATCGTTCCACCCTGTAATTCAGATGAGATCACAAATCCATATAATCTAAAAAAAAATGTAATAATGTGAAATTAGTTTTTGTTTTTCAGTTTTATTTAAATCTAAATTGCCAAAACATAAAAACAATGTCATAATTTTCAAAAAACCCTAAAACCACTCTTGCACTCTCTGTGTCTTTGGCCACTGGATATGAAAATACTGCTGTTAGGTTTGCAAGGCAAGTTTAAGGCTGGGTGTACTATTATATAGATGATGTGATTTACTGTAAACAGAAATAATCCTAACCATCACAAACCTCCACTCATCTATTATTCTAATAATAAACAAAGCTTTTTATGTAGAATGATTGTTGATTAGTTGGTTGGTTTATTTATTTGGCTTTTATTAAAGATTATTCTCATCACAGACTTGATTATTTTGTGATTTAAACATTTCTTTTAATTCTTTACTTATTAAAGAAAAGCTGTGATAAGCTTTTATTAAAGATTATTCTCATCACAGACTTTACTATTTTGCGATTTAAACATTTCTTTTAAACCTTTGTTTATTAGTAAGGCTATGATAGTATGCTTTTATTAAAGATTATTCTTCTCACAGACTTTACTATGTTGCGATTTTACCATTCCTTTTAATTTATTTATTTATTAGTAAGGCTGTGATAATATGCTTTTATTAAAGGTTTTTCTTTTGAGAGTTTTAACAATTTTGCAATTTTACAGTTTCTTTTAATTTGTTAGTTATTACCAGGGCTGTGACAACATACTTTTATTAGAAATATTCTTGTCACAACCATAACTAGGGATGTAACAAGCATAAGCTTTAATAAAAAAATGAAGTTGGAGCATTGGTAAAAGCTCAGGCTCTGAAATCGTAGTATGCAAGTTCAAATCCCATTCGAAATCATTGCATTCACCTTTAGCTGCCTTGGGCAGATAGGGCTTGTTAACTTGCGAGAGCAGCTCATCTTGGCAAAGGGCAACACTGAATGTAAAAAGCCTGGGTCAGAGGATGTAAAAATGGCCTTGTGCCAAACTTGGTAAGTAATTATAATATTTACTAAAAAAGAATATTATCACAGCCCTAGTCATTACCAATAAGCATATTGTACATGAAGACAGTTTCCTAAAATGAAACACTTTATATTTATTATTATTATTATTATTATCATAATCATTAAAAGAGAAAATTTTTTTTTTTAATTATTTTCTTCCTTTAATGGAGCATATTTTTATTTTTTGCTTAATGGAAACCATCTATCTTACTTGGCTTTACTGCAAAAAAAGCAAACAGTTTTTATTTTTTCCTCAGTTAATTTTTAAAAAATTAAATGAATAAACTAAGAAAAAAAATGGAACAGAGTTGGGGGAAAGAAATTATTTACAAGTAATATAAAAAGTTGCCCAAAGCTAAATTTCTTAAAATGTTCATTAATTGTCAGAAGTAATCATGCTCATAATAGCAATTTCATTTAACCTTTACAAAAAATTGTTCATCCATTCATCTATCCATCTATTTAAGTCAGGTAATTTCTATTCAATATCTGTCAAATTTCCTAAATCTATCTTTAAACATTCAATTCTAATACCCAACACATGTGTAACGATATGTGCATGTTTACAGATCAATTATCTGTAATTAAAAATACAAATATTATATACCCTGTGGTAGTCATATATTCATGTTCTTAATGCAATGGGATTATGATATTATTTCATAGATTTGCAGTAAAAAAAAAAAAAAAGGAAAGAACACATGAACATAAAAATTGATTATTTAATATTTCAATATATCCTGTTGATCATGAATTTCTCCCAAATTGTATCATGGTTATTTTAAGTCAATTTTTATACAGAAACAAAAAACTGATTTTAACTCTTTAACTTTCTATTTATTTAAAATAAAAAAAAACATTGAAAGTTGTTTATAAGACTCTGAAATGGAATCAGGCTGGTTTTGAAACTTTTTATGAAATGAAAATTTTTCTATAATAAAAATCTAATTTTAGATAAAATTACAGCTTCTACACTTGTTCAAAAATTTAAATTTTAGCAACAATGAAAGAATAATGGTAAAGAAACACAAACACAAGACTTGTTTCAAAAGTAATGCCTGATATTTTTTATACTTTTTTTTTAAGTTAAAGAGCTACAAAATCGGATGTGGTATCATTAAAACGAGTGACTTTTTGTACACCAAAATTTGTCTTTCTACAAAAACACAATCATTCTCAAGGCACTTTTGCTAGCAATGAACAAGGCGGTCCATTTTTCTGTCTGAAACATGAGTTGTCACATCTTAGTCACCATTCTGAAATTGACAAATTCATGTCCTAACTGCACTGACTTCAACTCTATACACTTTGTAAATGTTTAACAGGCGCCAGTGAATGCTGATCAGTTAAATTTTTTTTGGAATGGAGAAATCCAATTACACATCGCTGCTTCTGATACACATCCATGACAAAGGTGGCATTTTTTTTTGTCTCACATTTCCAATAACTACAACAAAGAGAAACTTTTCAATTATGGAGCTTAAGTTCAGTCATCCTGACGATACAGTTTTTAATCCTCTCTTTTGACAGAATTCAAAAAAAAAATTAGAGGCATTACTTTTGGAACAATTTTCACATATAGGAATTAAGGATGATTCTTTGACAAATGTTTTGTTCGTTTTGTGTTTAACAGCATATCAACCCTTTTTAGATCATTTTAATGCCTAAAATAATTACTTTTTGATAAACATTATTTTAAACACTCATTTTTTTCAATGACACAACTTGCACTATCTAATCCATAGCTGGAGGGAAGATGCGGATTCATATCTTTCCCAAGAGTATTAGTCAATATGTCAATGTAACACAAGTTGCACTATTTAATCCATAGCTGGAGGGAAGATAGGGATTCATACCTTTCCCAAGAGTATTAGTCAATATGTCAATGTAACACAAGTTGCACTATTTAATCCATAGCTGAAGGGAAGATAGGGATTCATACCTTTCCCAAGAGTTTTAGTCAATATGTCAATGTAACACAAGTTGCACTATTTAATCCATAGCTGGAGGGAAGATGCGGATTCATATCTTTCCTAAGTCGACATGCCAACATAGACGGAACAACTTGGATTTGAACTCACGTACTTCGATTCAGAAGTCCAACTGCTTATCAATTGGGCCACATAGTGACCATTGCTTCAATGAAGACATCTCTATATAAAAATATATAAAACTCTGCTACAGTATTGAGCACTTACTTATTCATTTATCACCATTTTCTTCTATTGTCTTCAATCTGAAGAATCTCGGAACTTTATATATATATATATATATATATATATTTATGTATACATGTATATTTATTAATGTATATTAAACCTATATATATATATATATATATATATATTGTATATTAAACCTATATATATGTGTGTATATATTAATGTATATGAATAAATATATTAATATTTACAAATAAATATATGTGTGCGTTTTTTTTTTATTTCAGAGTTTATCAAGCCATGTCTAAAGAACTAGATTTCTTTTAAGAAAAAAAAACAAACTCTATATGAAGGCAGTGATTATCTAGATTCAAAGTGGGATCAAGTTTCAATTCAATAAGAAAAATAAAAAGTGCAACTGAGAAACCATCTTGCGTGAGTCGTTTTTATCTTCTGATCAGGGCATTCTATTTCGTCCGAAAACAGAACCAAAATTTAAAAAGAAAAAAAAATATGAGATTTTTCTTTGAGTTGAAAAACCAACAAAAGATAGTATATTTAATTAGCAGAGATATTGTTACTTGAAAAGAGTTGTTAGTACAGGATTCTTAGACTTTGTGGGAGTCAAGTCAAATTTCGCATAATGCCAGCTAGCTTGATTTCTAAATGGAAATTAATGCACAATAAAATCTCCATATATTAATGGATACAAGTCTATTTTATCTTACTGTGCTATTTAAACTTTAGGTAAAACTCAATAGAGACAATTCTGATTCGCTGACCTAAAACTTATATCAGTTCTAATATTGTATTTACAATGCCATTTTTACGTGCTTTTACCCAGGCTTATTGCATTCAGTGTTATCCTTCACCTTGATGAGCTGCTCCTCCGAGTTAACGAGCCCCATCTGCTTGAGGTAGCTAAAGATGAATACGACTGGGATTTGAACTCGCGTGCTACGATGCCAGAGCTTTTACCAATGCTCCAACTTTGCTGTTTTAACTAATATACCAGTCAAAAGATAACACAGTGAGAATTATAACTCAACCAGTTTAGCTACTGTTTTCATCACATTAAGTAAAACCTATTAGGTTTATCAAATTTTACACCCAGTAGTGTGTTCGGCAGCAAACTTGTATTTGCTGTTTCCGTAGCATACTAGTTTTTATGACAAAGAGTAGCTAGCCCTATGCTCAACCGCTAAACAAGAGGACCTTTTTTGGGGGGTTTTGAAATCAGTGTTGGCCTTCACCTAGATGAGATACTCTCCCCAGTTAACACGCCCCATCTGCCTGAAGCACCTCTTATAGGTTGCCTACCATTTAACCTGGAGTTCTGCCTCACCACAATTTTATAGACCCTCCCTGCTATGACACACACTTAAAATACTTAAAACTTTTTCGAATTGTTACTCACTGTTGGCCAAATATGATTATTTACCCTATCTAACAACTTTTGAAAAGAGTTTTAACCATAGTATAGCCATAAAAAGAAGGTAAAAGGTAGCTTTTACCATGATATTTAATATAATACTGATAGTCCCCATTGCAGTTTGGTAAATGAGGCCATGTGTGCAAATTTTGTGCTCTATCAAAGATTTTTAACATTTTTCTATTTAAACAAGAAAGAACTTTATGAAATAGCGCATAAATAAAATGAATCTTGAAGATGACATGTTTTTTTTTTATGTTTTTGTTCACATGTTTTCCCAAGTATTTTAGAAGTTAGTGGGGGTAAAATGCCATGTTAAATAATTTTTTGATTGGAAAATCCCTTGGCGGTCACTCGTGGTCGAGTATGACTGTTCTCCGTCTAAGTGTCTGTGGACCCTTTTGGGAGGACGCCTGTGCGTGATATCTTTTAACGTGGGGAGACTGATGCACCTGCAGTCACCACACGGCCCCTTGGCAGAGGAAGACCTGGTTCCAATGGC
>JAUZSX010302118.1:0-12988 GCA_034780655.1 Idiosepius hallami | reverse complement strand
TTTTTTTTTTTTTTTTTTTTTTTTTTTTTAAATATTATCATTTCTAATTCTAGTTTTTTTTATAGTCAAATTATATTTTTTCTGCGTCTCATGACGGTGGGTGGGCTTGTCAGGATTTTTGTTTACTTTTCTAAATGAATTAAAAATTGGTTGTTTTTAAGATCCAAAGATGATCTGAAATTTAAATAAAAAGAAATAAAGACTAAATACTTTCACAAAAACATTTTCATTTTTTCTATACATATATACTAAGGAAGTATAAGTAGTTTTTCAATATGGTAAGTGTGTGTGTGTAAGTGCGTGTTTCTGAGTACACACACACGCGCATATATATGTATTTATATATATGTGTGTATAAGTGTATAAATATATACATCTTCCTTATCTGTGTACTCAAAAACCCACACTTAATATATATAATAGGAATAATTCTATAGGTTTTTTAATTGACAAAAGTATTTTTAATTGGAATAAAAAAAAGAAATATTAGAATTATATTTTAAATTTACATTTTTCAATGAATGAACGTACCTTATTTAAAAATAGTCTTATTTTTTTTAAAATTAAAAATGGTTATTTAAATTGAAAAAAAGCATTTTTATAACTATTGTTTGGTTTAGTTATTTTAATAAAATATTTGATTTCCCGGCTTTTCCCCGGGTGCCGAGGACTTGTCATGAGATAAATAATTATATCGGAAACAGTTAGTGCTTTTTTAATACTAAATTCATTTTAAATGCATTTTTATACTAAACCCGTTTCTAATGACTTTTTCTAATAAATTAATTTCTAATACTTTTTTTCCACTGAATTAATTTCTGATAATTTTCTTTACAGTAATGAAGGAAGTCTGTTATATAGAAAGGGAGAACCGTACATGTA
The DNA here is from genome assembly GCA_034780655.1 of Idiosepius hallami. Taxonomy (NCBI): domain Eukaryota; kingdom Metazoa; phylum Mollusca; class Cephalopoda; family Idiosepiidae; genus Idiosepius; species Idiosepius hallami. The sequence goes on along the minus strand of JAUZSX010302118.1, from coordinate 12,106 downwards.
AATTTTAGTGGTCTGAAACACTTAAAAACAAAACAAACAAACTATTGTAGTTTCTTTTTCTAAAGAACTCTATAACTTATAAATATACAAACAAGATTATAAAATAACTTTTGTGGTTTTATTTTCTTAAGAGTTACAAAATGTAGGATGATGTATAAGTGTATACTTATAAGATATCTTGATGACAAATAATTTCTCATATTTTTTGTAAACTGACTTTTAAAAATGAATTCATCTAATTAAACTAAAGAAATTGCAGCACTAGAAGTTATGACAAGAAATTTTGCTTTAATTATAATTATTTTCCAAGAACAAGAATTTGAATTTTATTTTCTTTGTTCACAGTACAAGTATTTGACTAATTTTAGTAATTCTTTTTAAATCTAAGAAAACAGACTCGGTGGATTTAAAGTGGTTGAATTAACTGGTTGGTCGTAAGAGTTGGATTATAAATAGAAAAATTATATCCATCTCAAAATGGAAATCAAAATTTTAAAACAAAAAGTTCTGGATATTTATCCTTCTGCTTTTAATGAAAGATTTAAACTAAGATAATTACAGAACTTAATCTTTTAGTTTGTATGTGATTCAATTCACGTATTTTGTTAGTCAACTGGAAAGTTGGTTAAAAGTAAGTAAAATAATTGAGAATAAATGCTTGTAGAGAAGATACAAGGAATTGTACCAATAATATAAGAATTTTTAAGGTAGGAATTCGAAAGTTTAAATTCGAAATCGAAATTAATGAATAAATAAATGAAATAAAATAAACAAAAAGAATTATTTGTACACAGCTTTGTTTGTTCGTTTGTTGATTTGTTTTCTTGTTTTTTCGATCAATATTTTAGTCCGAATTCAATAGGTTCTCAATCTTCCTCGAATGACATTTATCTATTAATAGCTAAAAATGCATTTCATTCTGTGGCGTTCATTTATTATAACAAAGAAAAATAAAGAAATAGAATATTCTTACACAATAGGGCCCGGACAGACAGCCGAACAGTGCCGGGGGTATCGGAGTAGAGGCAGAAAACTGGATGAAAGACGACCTTAAAAATGGGTGGGAAATGGTTGAGATCGGTAAACGGACGATTGAACTCTCTTTTATCGAAGCCTTTGTCGGCAAGCTTTTGATGTTGGGCTAATTTCGATTTATTCTCAATTAGGGGTCATAGGAAGGGAGAACGAACGGCTTGTACACGACACTTGAATAGACGTTAATGGCTTAGGCATCAACGCGTTTTCAAATTTAGCGCACGTACGTATTACAAATCTATATAGAAAACACCTCACGCTCATTAATATATATACGTATGTATGTATGTATGTATAGCTAGATATAGATATGCTTAAATATTATTTACAAACAAATAAATGTTTCTGACGTTTCCCACACTCATACACGTAGACAAAGACGGGATAATACCTAAATATACACCTATAATCGATTATGACCTTTGGTAACTGTCAGTTTCTTAACTATGCAAAGGATCAGAACAAATCAACTTAACACGCCTAATTATGAAGCCGTTTATCGTTCAATATAGAAAATTAAATTTGCAAATAATTATTTCTACATGCATCCTTTACTGCGTTTCGGTTTTGTACACACGCACACTCATACATAAACACAAACATCATGTATATATGTATATATACGCACAGATATACGTATATATAAATATCAAAATTATTTTATATAACACAGGTATACATAAAGTTTGTAAAGAAAACGATGAAAAACAACAGAATACGAGGCCAACACTATAATGTTTTTTTTTTTTTTTTTTGGTTTAAAGGTATATTAACATTTTTAGGGTCATTTAAGGCTGAAAACTTTTTTTTTTATTAACGTTTTTTTTATCTACACTTTGTTTTTTTCATAATAACACAATCTGCTCTATTTAACCTATAGCTGGAGGGAATGTGGGTATTCATATGCTTTCCAAGGGTATTAGTCCCATTATGAACTCTTATGGAACAATTTGGATTCGAACTAGCGTATTACGATTCTGAAGTCAACTGCCTACCCACTAGGCCAAGACGACCTCCGCCACCAAAACCAATTGCTCGATTATTTTGGCCTAATCTAAATATATTCGTGTTTTGCTGTTTTTCAAATATTTCTTTTTGTTTCTGATCATCATCAGATTCTATTTTCCACTTTTCTTACATACGTACATACATAAGTACTCACACACACATACATACATATATACAGGTATGTGTGTTAATGTGTGTCTTTCTGAGAGATGTGTATCCTAATTTATGGATATGACTTGATATTTTCGTCGAAATTGATACAATTCTGATATTTTCTTTTAATGCGATGATAGATATTACGTAATGAATTTCAATATTGTTTACAATATATCGTTGTAAGAATCATTTAGAATAATTACCATTAATGGGATTGTACCATTTACTAACTCGAAAACATGATTGGGTTATCTTAATTTAGAACTGACGCATTCTTGATACACAACTTAGTCAATTAAAACTAGAAATAGATAATTATCTCTATAGAAATAAAATCACCCGTAAAAAGGATTCTAATTATACAAAGATCATTTTGCTTGATAATTTGAAATGGTTTTATTATTGCCTCTGCTTTGAGAGTCTGTTCTCGGACAAGGCTATTCTCCTTTATAAATTGCAATTAACGTTATTATTTTTTTATGAACTTCCTTTTGTTTCATATTAAATTGAAAAAAAGAAAAGCGAGCTTTTTTTAAAAAAAATCCTTTTGACAAATAAAGATTTTCATATGAATGAGTTTGACCCGATCGACTGACATTTTTGAAAAAAGATTTCATACGAAAAAAAGTCAACATCAAAGAATTTTTGTTTGATTCTAAAGAAATCTGAATCTCATTTGCTCTTTTTGTTCTTCTTGTTCAGTTCTTGCCTTTGATGTGCACTCGCTAGCACAGACACACACGCATGCGCAGTGAGAGGCACAGGCGCAGTGAGATAGAGAAACAAAAAGACACACTGACTCACACACAAGAATAAAAACACATCACACACATATGCACAGACCGGCAGAGACACGTACGTGCATTTACACACGCCCAGATACACAAAAGCGTGCCAACGCGAACACAAACGGCACGTCCTTAAACATATACACATAATCCTACACACAAAATCACACAGATGTTTATAAACACTCAGATGTATACGCACACATAGATACACGCAAAGAGAAACACGCAGGTGCATACAGAAACTCTCCTTCTCTCACATACACACACAAAAAATACACACACAGAAGAAATCCCAGAGAGATGTATACCCACAAAGAGATTATTCATTCTTACGAACAGATTCAAACACAGTAACTCTTGAAGATACACACATACAGAGGGAATTAAGTAAACAAGCCAACAGATGCACTTATGAGTACACACAAAAAGGATATAAACACATGTAAAACAGCATATTCTCTCATTTTGATAAAAGCAAGCAAAAACAAATATGAATCTTGTACAATACAGAGTGTCTCAAAATAAATGAAACCCATTTGTTTGATTACCATTTATTACTAAAATAAAATACTCTAAAAATTTTAATATTTTTTCTGAACAGACATAAGAACAATTAAGTACTGAAATTTTGGTGTCTTTAGCCAGATTTTAAGATTTATTTTCTAGAATAAGTGTTAGAATTAAACTTACTATGGAAGCGTGTTTGAACAGAATTATAAAATTTATTTTCTATATGTGACACAGAACATGTTTTCTTCTAATTTCCAAGCTATCAGATTCTAAAATAATGACAGTTATTTATAACTGCTATCAAATCTGAAAAATATAAAAATATAAGCCGTGCTTAGAGCCCCTGCCGACCCCACAATTGCGGGAAGGCTGCAAGCTCTCTAGCTTTTGTAATGCAAAAATCTACCAAAATAATTGTTAGGATTAATTAGAAAATCATTATCACAATTGAAATATGCATCTATCAATCTATCTCACTTTCTGCCTATCTCTCTCTGTGCATATATAGTCGAAGGCTTCAGTATGTTGAGGGGATGCAATTTGCCTTTTTAGGGTAAAGGGTCCGCACGGCACACTCTCCATCGGGACCGCTAAGTGGCCAAGCACGACACTGAATATAACATATTTATCAGCAATTTTGTGGGTTTTATTTATTTTGAGGAACTTTGTATTACAAAATAAAATGTGATTTATTATCAAATTTAAACTCTTTTCAAAATCTATTATTGAAAGGTCGTTATTGAAATCGTTGCAAACTACTATTATCTTAATTTATATTTAAATGAGGTTTTTTTCTTGGGTTTGAGTGGGAGTTCTTTCCCTAAAGACTCAGAACGGCTGGGATGATTTTCTTGAAATTTCACACAGTTGTATTCTATGTGTTTGAGAATGTTCTTAGGTAGATGTTGCTTCGGAATACTCGCTAATACGTATCGAAAAAAAAAACCCAAAACAATATTTTTTTTTAAAGAAAGGCAAAAAAGACAAACTAACATTTTGGCCCTACTATAAGTTTCTCCAATAGAACAGCTGTGGTAATTTTGATGAGTCAGTATTAAATAAGAAAATCATAAACCATCTCGTGATAACGATTTATGCGAATAATTTCTGGTGAGAAAAATTCTGTTTATAAATCCTCATTAGTAAAACATTATTGCGATTCAAAACAAAAAAAAAAAATGAAAAAACAGAGAAAAAATAATTTTTCAAATCCTATCCTTAAAATAATCATAATTTTATCTAAAGAAATATTCAAATGCAGATGGGTTTTATTTCAGTTTGGTTAACATCTTGACAGCGAATAATAATAATAATAATAATAATAATCATAAAAGTTTGAAATGAAAAATAAGGAAAGAAAAGAAAGAAAGCTGAAAGAGAAAGAGTAACGCATTTGGCGTGTCTGTTTTTATCAGAATATGGTGTCAAAATAGAATTTATGAATAACTGCAAACAGAATTAAGTACAGAAAACATAAAGATAAGAAAATATAGTCTTAAGTTTACGACTCGACTTGTTGTCACTTTGATTCCAGAGAACGCAACGCCACATATTGTTGGCAACCTTAAGAGACTGATAGTGGCGATACCATGCAGTCCTATTGAAATAGAGCAAATTAGATTGGAGCATCACGAAGAGACTTGTTGTCACTCTGACTCCAGAGAAAGCCACTGATCGCTCATGCCACAAATGCTTGGATAATGACCAGAGTAGTAGTATAATAATGATAATAATGACAACAACTTTTTATTTATTTAATATTTAACATTTATTTATTTATTTAATATTTATTTCCATTCACCAGGCGCTGAGGCTTCTAGCATTATTACTATTATTATTATTATGGAATCCGACACCAATAGACACACGCTGCATCCTCAGGAACCAGTGGTTTTCACTTGAGTCAGAGTTACAAGAAGTCTTTTCTAATTTGCATATATATATATACATATATAATAATAATAATAATAATAATAATAATAATAATTATTATTATTATTATTATTATTATTATTCCGTGTCAAATCTTAAGATATGAAAATAAGCTTCACCAATGTTCGAAGCTCCGTCCTTCATTTCATGTGAAATATAATTAGTATAGTTTGTCTTAAGAATGTAATTCTATCAGAGTTAAATAAATTAGATTAAGAAGTATTGTTCAAAGGAGAGAAATACCTAGAAAAATATTGCCGACAATCATTTGGTGCTGTTCTATTAAGAACAAGTAAAACAGGTGCGTCGTTTTGATTGGAATGGCTTAACTTCTTTGTTCCTCTCAACCAATGTTAATGTAAAATAGTCATATTTTAGCAATATTTCAACATTTCTACGCTTTTCTATTCCATTTTCTTTACAGTGGGTCATTTTTTTTCTTCCGTCAATTCTTTGGTGTTGAACCCCTGGAGTGCATTGCTAAAGTACCTCGTTACTGAAGTGCCTTGTTACTAAAGTACCTGTATACACAAGACAAGATTGAACCGGATTCAAAGAAAGATGAGAAAAATTCGCTTTAAGGGAATTCTACATCTGGATAAAATCGAGAAATAAAACGACTTAACATTCCGTTATTTCTTAGGTAAATTTCTTTTTAAGCCAAAGCCTTTTAACATCCTAAAAGCTTAACGCCCCACAAGCTTAACCCGTTTTCACTAATTACTCAGACATCAAACACATTTTTTTCTAAAAGAATGGCAACTTTGCTCTCAAAGACGCGGCTAATATTTTCAATCTTTGTTTAAAGTTGTTTTTCTGTTTGTAGTCACAATGCCCTTGTGATTTCTATAAAGTTAATAACATAAAGAAATTATAATATTCAACATCATAAGCATTCAAAGTAGAATAAGATAAGAAAAATAATAATAAAATGAAAGATGATACAAATTTAGTTTATTTAAAAAAATGACATTTAGTAGATTTAAAGAATTTAGTAGATTTAAAGAACAGCTTCGATAGCCGAACTTTTGAATCCCTCAAATTTTATTTTGTTAGTTCGAATCCCAGTCGAACCATTGTGTCCATTTTTGGATAATTCGGATTAATGAGGCTCTTTAACTCGAAGTCAGATTGTCTTGGTGAAAGGCACGCATTGCTTAAAAAATCTGGGCAAATAAGCTCATTAGCCTTGGTTGGTGTTTTAACTAAGGGAACGTAAAACTGATCAGATATCCAATCTTTCCGTTTGTGGCCTACCTATCTGATTAATTTGTTTACAAAATGTCAGGTAGGAAAGAAAGTAATGTGTTTTTTTTGTTTTTTGTTTAAAGAAGAAACGACATGAAATTAAGGTTGGCAAGAAATATCTCAAACGTTTGGGCTAATTATCTGCTGGTTAACTTAAAGCATCTTTAATGATTCCTGAATCAATTGATTTTACTCTTCCAAAACGCAGTTTATTTTTGTGATTCCTTGAGAACAAATTCCACACGAACGTTATATTTCTTGGTTTAAAATTTATTCATTTTAAAGTTCTAAAAATATCACGAAAAAAACATAACTAACTCAGGTAGAAATATTATAACTTTTATCTTACATAACATTATAATTTAATGTTAAAATGATCTCTTTTCTTTGTCCTTTATTTCATTTATTTTTTTAGATCTTAGCAAAAAGATGTCTTCGCCGTCGCTTTTAAGCTATTTCAGTATATGCTTTTCCTCGGAAGCCATGCCTTTTGATTTCTACTGCAGTAACCTTTATGCACCCGAGCCTTAAAAAAGCAATCGGTTTGAGAAATGTTTCAATGGTTCATCAAATAAGGTCACTTTAATGGAACTCTGACCTTTAAATTGGACAATGGTGATCAATGCGACCAAAAAAACAAAAACAAAACTTCAATCAAAATCGTGAAATGATGTGTAATCACGAATTAGTCAGTTCAATCATTAACTTGTATCATCTTGGCGTCACTCGTTGTCGAGTATGACTGTCCTCCGTCTTGGATCTTTGGACCCTTTCGTGGAGGACGCCTGTGCGTGATGTCTTTTTTAACGTGGAGAGACTGATGCCCCTGCAGTCACCACACGACTCCTTGGCAGAGGTTGGCCTTGTTTCACTGGCACGGAGAGAACTTGTACGATTTGCTCCTTTAAATATTATTCATACTAATCAAAAATTGATATGATTTTCTAAATTTTATGCATATTATAAAAACAAAGTTACGGAACATCTTAATGATATATAATATATGATGCTATTGGCCAGATCAAGTCTGATAACAATAAACAAACACTAATAATATTTGGGTAATAGATTAATTTGCAGTAGAAGAAATTGTACATAACGTTCTTTATTTATTGATATATGATGTTCATTGTTATATATCATAAATGACAAGAAAAATGCCAATTCTGGTATCTATTTGGCTGGTTTCTTATCAGTCTGGTTATAAATAAAATCTCTAAAATGTATATCTTATCTAACTAGAATATCAAAACACGCTTCATTAACTTTGTTTAATTACAGGTACGGAAATACAATAAAAGAGAATGTTCTTGAACATGAAGGGAATCTCTAATGCAACATATTCTGATATAAAAATGCATATTTATTGCATCAAGAAAAGCAAGATATTACTCATCATTATTTTCCTAAGAACAATTCCCAATTTGGCAAGTCAATAGAGTCTTTCTTTAAATGTATCTTCATCTATTGTATCTATTGGAATAAAACATTTTTGTTTTACATTTTTTTATAAGAAACCAATTTAGTAACATAATGAAGCCAGCCTTTAAATGTATTTCATTAACTGCATCTATTAAACTTGAAGGACTATTTAGGATATTTCCTAAGCCGATATGCAATTCTAATTAGTGTCATTATTTTTGGGAAACACTTATGCATAAATAAAACTGGCATTGAAAACAAGTTAATAAATGCAGGAACCATAGTAGCTTGTTAGCTTGTAAGCAGATCCCTGCCAGAAAGGCAGGTGTTGAACTTTACAATTGCATGAAACAAAGGCTATAAAAGGGCACCAGTGTTGCTGATACAATCAACCACAAACCTGTTTTCCTCCAAATCAGGTGAAGGATGGGGTTCTACACAAATTCATTTTCTTCGTTATTCAATGTAGAGTTGGAGTTGTTTGCATCTGAAGTCGGAAAAATTGTGTCCTTATCCGACAACATCAAAGTGATTTGCAAGCAAAGAGCATTGCCTGCAGGTGATACGTACTTGGCATGACTTCCTCTTAAATGAAAGTCAATGACGTGTTTGCTCACCTGGACACAAAAATCTTTTTCAATCTTGTTTTTAAGAAACATTTTTAAATAATTACTCATTTTTTTAAAAAAAATCTTTTTTGCATTAGAAATACTTGGTTTAATTAATTTTTTTTCTATTGACATAGAAAAAACTACAACTAAAAATTAGATTGGATTTTCAAGCAAATGTCATTTGCAGGATATCACGTGAACACCGGCGACTTTTTAGTCTTCAAAAAGTGCACTTTTAAAATGTGAATATTAATAAACACTTGTGTGTTTGTCTAAAAAAAAAACCAAAAAGAATTTCAATAATCTAAACAAGGACTTATTGAGATAGTCAACGAAGTGATTTATTTAGAAAAATAAACATTTAAAATTCGAAGCTCATGATCATTTAAATAATAATTATGGTCTTTTCTGTCATTTTCTAATCATTGTACTTTTCTATATCCGCTATTTTGATTTTAATCTGATCAACAGATTTTCGATTTTCTTGAAGTTTTTTGGACCAATTAAAACTTAAAAAGGTTATTGATTCACTTCAAGACTTAAAGAATCTACAATGTTTCAATGTCTACGGAAAAAATACCAAAATTCTCCGGAATTATTCAAGGCTTTATAGATTAAGCTCAATGAACAAATGCATGCTTTTTGTGAATGCAGATATGTTTGGGTATGAATATATGATTCTATTATGAGAAGGGAATGGGTGATGACAACAACAACAACTAATACGGTCAAATCATGGTTCCCGCCAGGTCACTGAAGTTAAGCAACGAAGAACCTGTTTAATACTAAGAATGGTGACCTCTTAGGAATATCAAGTGGTTTACTCTGGTGACTGGAAGTTCTTGGTATGATCAGTCGAAAACATTAAGCCTTCTAATTGAAAGGCCTTTCCCTTCCCACCAACCGACTACACTAAAAAAATGAAACGTCTTCGATTAAAATTATACTTATCTATCTCTCTCTCTCTCTATATATATATATTCCTGTATGTTCTATTTTTTATGATAGTGTATGAAAATATATTTTCTTCCTACACACACATATATACAAATATATGAATTAGTATAGCATTGATAAAAAGCTTGGACACTGGAATCGTATTACACGAGTTCAAATCCCAGTCACAACCATTGCATTCATCTTTAGTTGCCTCGGGCAGATATGGTTCATTTACCCGGAAGAGCAACTCATCTAGGTGAAGGGCAACACTGAATGCAGAAATTCCAGGTATATAGAGCATGCAAAAACGGCCTTGTGTCTAACTTTGGTTGTGAAATGTGCATCCGGGATAAACAATATTCAAATATGTCATTCTTCAAATATATATATATATATAAATATAAATATGTGTGTGTGTGCCAAATGCCGAATTGTTCACGAAATGTAAAATATCTGGCATCGAATCATTCCATATCCTATTGCAATTGCGATGGGTTGGTCATGTCTTGAGGATGCCTGATGATAGAATCCCGAAAATAGCGATGTACTCTCAGCTAACAGGTGGGAAGAGGAATGTTGGACGTCCCTGGCTTAGATACAAGGAAAAGTTGAACATCACATAGGGGAGTCATGAAAATGAAGTGAGTGACCGCGAAAAATGGTGATCACGATGTTTTATGAAGGTTTCAGTAAGTTTTCAACTGAAAATTGAGGGAAAACATAGAAAGAGCAAAACGACTAGCAGCAGTTCCGCTATTTGTGGCAGTCATTCCACATTTGTGTTCTGTTTGTGACTTGGTCTGAAAATCTTTTGCGGGATTAAAACGTCATTGGAGATGGAAGCATAAATGAAGTTGAGTGCCGGAGCCTCATACGTCGAAATCGACGAGAAAGTCCATCATATAATTTACTCATTTCAGATTTTAACATTTGTCTATTGCTTTGAACTCTATTCTTAGTTGATTCCATCTTTTTGTCTCTCGTCCCTACTTTTTCTCAGTTTTCTTTCTATTTTAAAATATAATATCGCATTGTTTGAATAGATTAACCTTTGATGGCTTGTGAAAAATATGATAGGCTTTTCATATTCTAATTTTACATCCTAGCATTGTTAATTATTCCTAAATACAAAGTTTTTAGACAATTAAAAAATTCCTTTTTTCACAATAGGAAAATATTCGATCTATTTTCTATTGTAAAATAAATAAATATGGATTATAAAATAACTAACTTGAAATTAATTTTTTTATAGTTCAATAATCTAAAGTAGTTTATCTACATTCAAATCAAGTTAACCCATATTATGTTGGCGTTTAATGTTATTAAGTGCCTGGTTTTTAGGTACACTTCTGAATTTAGTTAAAATCAGCAGCATTGCCAGGTGTTTTCCGGGAAACCCAGAAAATTTTAGGTATGGCTCCAGAAAAATATATATCTTTAATTAAATTATAACGATATGATTGAATGTGAGATATTCTATAACTTATACCTAGGATTGTTTTGTTACAATATGCTTTTATTAAAGGACTTTCTTTTTACAGCGCTACTCGTTACTTGACTATTTTGCGATTTTATCGTTTCTTTTAATTCGATAGTTGTCACTAATAAAGACAGAATTAATAAAGCAGCAACGATAGAACATTGGTAAAAGTTTGAGCACTGGAATCGTATTTCACGAGCTCAAATCCGAGTCAAAACTATTGCAATTACCTTAAGTTGCCTTGGGTTTATAGGGCTCATTAATTCGGGAGAGTAAGTCATCTAGGAGAAGTGCAGCACAAATTACAAAAGCCTAGGAATATAATGAGCAAGTAAAAATGGCCCTGTGCTTAACTTGGGTTAGTGCTAGACCAAGTAAATGTAAACTACGGAATTAATAGAAATGATAAAAAACGCAACATTAACACAAATTAACGATTACTGCTTAGGGGAGGATATTCTTTAAAAAAAAGCATATTGTCACAACTTAACACTTATTACAGAACTTATCAACTCTTTCGATCTTATTTTATATTCTCAGTGACATATCCTTAGTGAAATTCAGAACCCTAGATAGTTTTCGAAGCTGCAGACCACGTGGGGTGAAACAAATGCTATAATGACTAACCAACGACAAATTTATACGTTATTTATGGCAATTTTTATGATTTTACTCCTTATCATAGCCAACTCCCCTTCCTAGAAGCTAACCTTTTCGGTTAATGAAATTCGGTAATTTTTGGGTGTATTTCAAGACAAAATCTAGCAAAGAACACTTCCAGACACATAAAGTACATATTTGTAAATTTTCATGAAAATAGGTTTGACTGTTTTATAATTCATTGGAAACGTAGATACACACATGCGCGTATACACTCATACATACATACATCTTGGTGTCACTCGTTGTCGAGTATGACTGTCCTCCGTCTTGGATCTATGGACCCTTTCGTGGAGGACGCCTGTGCGTGATGT
>JAUZSX010302107.1:0-12989 GCA_034780655.1 Idiosepius hallami | reverse complement strand
ATTCAAAAGTTTGTGGAAAATGCCACTTTTTGTTCAAAACATTCTACTTAAAGAATCAGTTAGTAGCAGAATGTTATTCAAGGTGTATAGACTTCTCATCACCCAACTTGTTTTCTTGTTTAAAATTTAAAAAAAAAAGTTTTGTTTTATGTTCTTGTTGAAATAAAAAAAGTTTTATATTGTTTATTTTTGAAAAAGAAGTTCTGCTTATATAAAACTGTTAACTTCTCAACTACCAATATGTTTTCATAACATAAAAACTGTAAGAGAAAACGTTTTATCTATGTGAAAAAAGAGTTGACGCTATTTATTCCTTCAGACTGCATTCTTGCCGAATGTCTCGCATTTTGAGCAGTATTTTCTTATGATTTGTCAAAAATTTAAACAAAAGCATAAATAGCAGATGTTAACTTTAAGCGAACATATTAATTTTGCATGATTACATGGGACAGTTTAAGAGATAACACCGTTACATCTTTTTTACGCAATAAATGTATTTGTGAAAACTATTATTTTAAAATTTTATTTTATTAACATTATTTAAAGTTTCTTTGATAAAGTTCTGCTATTGTGTCATTTAAAAATAGAATAATTATTTTAAAAATGTTTCTTTTTTGAGATTCTTTTGTTTTTAATTTTAAGTTCGTTAATGTTTGCTTACATTAAGGTAAAATCAAAAAAAATAGAGAAGTTTGTTTAGATTTTTAAATATAAAAATAGAAAATAAATTAATTGAAATAAATGTTTTTTTTTATTGTTTATTTGTTAAAAAGTTTGAAAAAGTGGATGATATTCACTTTATAGATTTTTAATAGTCTCTTGTAAAAATAACTCCAAAATTGCCAAAGAGGCTAAAATTTAACGTAGTAAAAACATAATTACTTAAATAACATTATTATATGAATAAATGTAATTTTTTTTTTTGAGGTGATGAAATCATTTGATGTCGAGTTGATGAATTATCCACATGATGAAAAGTCTAGTGATGAACAGACGTGATAAGTAGTCGGGTGATGATGAGAAGTCGGTAAACCATTGTTGAAATACTCTTTATAGAGAAGTAAAAAAATCCTGTCTTATAATTATTTTATGTCATGAGCAATATGCTTTTTGTGGGACTTTTATTCTCTAGTGAAATTGGTGTATGTAAATGTTTTGATGCCCTACAAAAAGTCCTATTGGCTGTTTTGGTATCTGTTGGGTTACTGTTAAAGTAGTGCTGGTGTTTTTACTTTATTTTTTAAAAAAACGGAAGTCTTGAGCTCAAATGTTTTTTAGCCTTGATCACATTCATAAGAAGCTTTTCTCCAAGTTAGAAATGTCTTCAATACCAACTTTTAATAACCTAAGTTACTTTTTTTTTTATTAATATATTTTTTTGTTGATTGAAAATCAAATAGACCTTTAATATACTTTATTTTCAGACCAAGACTATTTCACTGCAGTTTTGAATCCTTAACAAAATGAAATTGATTATTAATGATTAGATTACATTTCTCTCAGGTCATTGTAAAGCTTTGGTAATAATATAATTTCAATGAACAATTGTCAACTTTATTTGAAAAAAACAAACAATTCACTTCCTTGTTGAAATTAGAAATCTATTTCTATGTATTTTGCAAGGTCAAAATTACCTCTTCTTGTTTGATATTTGTTCTTTATTTCAGTGTCTCTGCAAGGTCATACACAAAAAAACAAATTGCAGAGAATATCCTTGACTTTCAAAACATACACAAGGAACAACTATTTGTGGTCCACTTAAGTAATCTACTTGGCATTTAATGGGTCATGTTTAGTGTTTAATTTTTTTTAAAAACTTACTAAAAAAATGAATTTATATTATAAAAAAAAACATTAATCTTGAAATTATTTGCATTTATTTATTACATTTTTTTAGCATGGAATATGATTGATTTTTCTTTTATTATTGTTTTGTGTTATCTTAGGAACCCCAAAATATATATTCCTGTTTTAAACTTTTGCTATAATTCTGAGATTTTATATAGAAAATATACATTTCTTGAATTTTAGCAAAAATTGATTTCTGCAATCTGCATTCAACACCTTAATTCTAGAAAAGGCTACTAACAGCCCAAGCTTTGTTTTCCAACTCTCAATAAATAATTTCCATTAACTTCTCTCATTAGATTCTTCTATAAATGCAATGTTTTGAGTCGTACAGGCAACACTGGGCTAATGCTATGCTGCTTATACCTTATTTAAGAAAATTGTAATTATAAAAAAAAATTATTTTATAAAAAGCCATTTTATTCAGCTCTCTTAAATAGCATCAATCATGGCATATACTAAAACTGTTTTCTATCAGAGTTTTCTTAATTTTTTGTTTAGCTGGTTTTGTTTTTTACCTTCTTGAAACTAAGCATTATTAGTTTTTTCCATGTAGAATATTTACAAAATGCCTGTCTTTACAACCATTTACAGCAAAACTTTTTTCAACTTTAAGAAAATGGGTATATTGTTATAAGCATTTGTACAATTATATTCAAGTTAAACTTAACATGAATAACCGTCATTGAATTTATTCTTTTGGTTAGGTTCACTGCCTCGTTTTCATTGTTTTATGTATTTTTATTTATTTTTTAAATTTTTACTTTTTTTGAGTCTACCTAAAATATAAAGTACTTTGTTGAAATTAGCTGTAATAGAGCTATCACTTGATTTAAACAACTATTCGTTTGTGTAATATTTGTAATAAATAATTATAAAATGAATTCCGATTTTAAAAGAAAAAAAAAATGATCAGAAAATTCAATTCTAAAGGGCAGTACATCGAATGTGCTAGACATGAAAACTTTGATCATTTTCTTTCTGCTCTGTTATGTAAATTATTTTTGTTTTTGTACACATTTTAAATGGGGGGGGTAAAGTTTAAAAAGGAGGCAAGGTGAAGCATTGGTAAAAGTTTGGATTATAGAATTGTATTACGCTAGTTCAAATCCAAGTCAAAAACATTCTATTTACCTTTAGCTGCCTTGGGCAGATGAAGCTTGTTAACACAGGTGGGTATCTCAGGTAGGTGCAGGGCAACAATGTTTACACCAGCCCCAAAAAAGGTTCTCCAGGTTGGGGGTTGAGCATAGGGCTAGCAACTTTTTCTTGTAAAAACAAGTATCCTATAGAAACAGCAAAAAAAAAATTGCTGCATAGTGAACCCATATATAATGGGTATAACAGTTAAAAAAGAAAAAAAAAAGAAAGTTTACAAAAAACATTTATCTAAAATAAAACATTCGGTTTGTTTAAAAAATAAAATAAAATAAAATAAAGCATAAAATTTCACATTAAATCTGAAAGCATCTTAAAAATTAAGCCAATAGAAAAATTTTCATACATTTTTAAATTGAAAAATTTCAAAGTCTTTAAATTTAATTTCATTATGTAAAAATAATGGCTGCCTGAGTACTTTTAAACACTGTTTAAAAAATAAAGAAAAATAATTTTTTAAAAACTTTAACTTTATTTTGGAAGAATGTTCAATAGTGAAATTAAAAAACCCATTTAAAAAAAGGGAAATTATGAGTTTTATACATTTTTTTCAGTTTTGTTTATGTTAAGAGTGTCAAAAATTTCTGGTGTTTGGTTATTAGGACCAAGGAATAATTCTTAGCAACAGTCGCCGTGAATGGTTGCTGAGGCACAAAAACCTTCTGCAATATTATGGAGAATTTTCTATGATGTTCATTGTATCCATTTATGCAGGAAAATTACTCATTATTTTTGTATCCATAAAATTGTTGATTACATAGATTGCAATCATCTCTAATGAAATTAGTTTCATTTATGTTATTAGTTATATGATAGATAGATTTCTACTCTCAATTAGTAACTATAGGTGCTGACAATCTTTTTTTTTTTTCAGTTGGTTCCCCTGTTTGTGTTTCTTGGCATGGGTATGGCAGGTGCCACATTTTACACAATACGATTGGCTACCCAATCTCTTGATGTTAGGTAAGTGCTATATTATGTTTTGGTGCTTTTCTACATTATTGTAAAAAGACTTCACTCTTATTGTTGTAAGAATTCAAGAGGTTGAAGCTTTTAGTTCTAATAGATAAAATATTTTTAAAAACAAATTATTTTGTAAGCAATTAGTTTCCTTGTTCACTCAACAAATAACTGATACATTGAGAAAGCTACATAGTGAATTTAGAAATTTAATGGAAAAAAACTAATAGCAAAGTGTTAGTGAAACACTTGAAGATAGGAGATGTGAAAATGGTTTTGATTTGTTTTGTTCTTCCTCAAACATTGCTTTATCTTTTTTGTATTTTTAGCTGGTCTCGAGCCACTGAGCAACCCTGGAATTATGTGGATCCCAAGCATCAATACAAAGTAAGACTTAATTGGGTTTTTTTTATAATTCAATATGTAAATTTTTATACTTACTCAAGGAAAGAGTATTCATTTTCAACAATGGAACTTGTCCAGGTTTAAACTCTTACATACACTTTTCAAACAAATGCTTCCATAATATTTACTGTCTGTAAATGAAAATTTTTTATATGTAAATTTTGCTAGGTTAAAATTGTTTGGCTATAAATTACTTTTTGTTCATGAGAAGGAAAATAATTGCCTCTTTTCACCTGATGACCTTATAAGCAAGGAAATGGCATACACTAAATCAGTCATAAACATCATAGCTGTAGTGTTGGAGTCAACCATTTTATGGACTATTCTACTGATTATTTGTGGTCTTGTATGAAGAAGAATAATTGACCGGTTTAGTAACCCAGTTTTTCTAGGTTTATTCAACACTATTTCACACTTCGACCGGTCCATTTTTTTTCTTTTATATAAGACCACGAATATTCTATTAGAATATGGTGCATGACTTCTTGGACGCCCCATATATTCACTAATCAAACTTTCTATATAATAAATAGAAAAACACTGATAAACAAAAATTGAAATACAATTGTAATTTCAGTTAAAATTTGCTTAAAATAACAATTGTTCCTTACAATATTATTGTCAGGTGATAATAATGTATTTATGAAAGCTAGGTAAATTCCTTAAGTTTATTAATTATCAGACCCTTTTTTAAAATTATTAAAGTCTTAACTTTTCCTAAAATGCTTGAAGGCTTTTATTACTTAGGTTGATGAACTTTAATGTTGTTAAATATATTGGTAATTACAGATCTGTTTCATTTTCATTAAAAATATATTTAGCAAAAAGTAGTTATTTTATTTAATACTGTCATAATTAGGGCTTGGACAGGAATATTTTTTATGTAAACATATTCTTTGCATACAGAATATTCTTTTAACAAAAAGTGTATTCTTAGAAAAAAGAATATTCCCAATAAATAAAAGCATATTCTTTTTAAAAAGAATATTCCCGCTTAATAAAACATATTAATAAGAATATGAAGAATATATCAAGCATCCCAACAGAGTATAAAGCATATTTTAAAATGAATATTGTCACAACCCTAGATATATAACATAGTTTCCATTGTATAAATATCAAGATTTTCTACATATATTTTCTTTTAATGCAACATGAAATTAATTGTTTTTTATATTCTTTCTTTTTCAGTTCTATGCTCCAATCATAAATTACAAAAAACTTGAAGTACCTGAGGATAGACCAGAACTCTAAATTATAGCTGGAAATATGGAGGGGGGGGACGTTTCGAGGCTTTTCATGCTATGATATTAGAAATATTAATTTTAGTGTAATAAAATCTGTCTGAAATATTTTGTTTGTTTTTTTATACTGAAGCTTCATAATAATTTAGTAAGTTGTTGAGTTGAAACTTTGTTTATGGATGAATTATTACAGGGCTCTACAGACAAATCTTTTTTTAGTTGACCTTTGACAACTAATTATTTTCATTTACTAGCCAAAGAGAAAAATTACTAACCAAACCATAAAATATTACTTTGATGTTAGGAATAAACCAATAACTTAAATTTAGTTATTTTTTAAAGAAAATATAAAACTTTCAAATTTAAAGTACTTTTTTCTTTTGCATAAAAATTTGTAGAATTTTCTAAGATAATTTTAAACAGCTTTGTTAAAAAGCAAAAAAAAAAAGAGCATGTATATTGTTATTTTTTTTTCAAAAATACATCTAGACAATGCGGCTGGGACACTTCTTCAGTTATGTTAACCCTGGATCATCGACAGTTTCAGTCTTTTCTAAACATCAGACTGCCTCACCAGGTTGACCGGCCAAGGTTGAGCAGACCTTTGCCTGTGTCCCAGCCTTTGTTTGCTACGAAAAAAAATTCTTGGTTGTTGAAAATCTAAGACGAGGGTGAAAAAAGACAGGAATTTTCGAATTAGACTTAAATAGAAAAAAACTATTTGTTTATCAGTGATTGGGCAATGCCAATAACCAACTGGAAGGAGGGGATCAGCAATGAGTATGTCTATTTAACAATTAAGATTCAAAGCAAATTAAAAAAATAAATAAAATACGTAAATCTACACTAAAATAGGACTTAGTAAAATAGTTATCTAATGGGGTGATATGAAAAAAAAAAAAAAACTGACTAGCAAAAACAAAAATAAAATATAAATCGTGTGAGAGGGGGGGGTATGTACATTTTACCATCGAAAGAAAAAAAAATTCTATTCTCTAAAACTTTTTATTATTCGTAGCATTTGACTTTGTTCAATTAGAAGAAAAATAAAAGTTGAAAATACATTTTCACTCAGTATTTGGAAGTTTGTCAGTCAAAAAAGCAGTAACCTATAATGTTTTAATATTTTTAGTCACCACCTCGAAAAATCCCTTCCAAATGCGAGCATTTTACTCGCAATGTAGAGCTCTGAATTATGCTTTGTTGAAATTTTTTTTTTTTTTTTTTCATCTAATACTAGTTTAAAAGCCATTTTTCTAACTGGCTACCTTTTTTTTTTAAATCTAGATCCTTGGCTTAAATAATCAACTAGTTTATAGTCATAACAATCAATTTTATTTTATTGCATATTTCATGTCTGCTTTTTAAGACAATATATATATATATATTTTAAGTCATTTGATTACTTAAACCAGTAAATTTGTACTAAATTATTTCAATAAAGTTTTAAAAAAAAGGTTGACTTGTCTAAACTTGTAAGATGAGTTTTTATGATCATTATTATCTTTTAGACTTTTAATCTCGTATTAGTCATTGTTGGCTTTTTATTTGAGTAATGCTTGATTAACTTAGAATTGCTAAACCCTTTCTTCAATCCATGGGGATAAACTGTCATCATTTCCAAAGCAGCAACCTGGAACGATGTCAATCTTTTAAAGTATTTATGCCTGCAGTCAGGATTGAATCTACACTGGATTTATATCACCTAGAACTTCTAGAGCTTACATATAGCTTATTGTGTTCTTAGAAGTTCACTTGAAAAGTACAGATTCAATACTGACTGTAGGCAGAAATAGCTTGAAATAAATAGACATTGTACCAAGTTGTTGCTTTCAGAATGAAAAGTCTTTCCCTGCTGATCAAATAAGGGTTTTTATTGACAATTCCAGATGAAATTAATAGGGCAGAGCAATGGTAAGAGCTTGGATTTTGGAATCATGTTACAGGAGTTCAAAACCATTACATTCATTTTCAGCTGCCTTAGGGATGGGGCTCATTAATCCGAGAGTAACAAGCTAGGTGTAAGGATAACAAGTTCTAAAATCCCAGGTGGATGAGACTTGTCAACTGAATGAGAGTAACTTATTTAGACAAAGGGCAACGCTGATTACAAAAAGCGAAAGGATATAATGAGCACAACTTGTGCTTAACTTTGGTTTGTGCTTGACCAAGTAAATATATCCAGATGGTGTTTTTTAAGCTTGTCATTTAATACCTGAAGAAGGTTGAAAGATACACCAACCAAAGTATTCTAAATAAATTTAATCATCAAAAAGATCTATTTTATTTCACCAATATCTGAAGATAAAACTGGTTTTCACATGAACCTTAGCAATCATTGGTAACAAATGATGACAAAACCCCTTTTTGCAGAATATCAACCAATTCCCAATTGTATTTTATATATAATGAAAAGTGGATACTTTTAAATAATCTATATATACTTACATAGATAAGATTGCCATGTTTGAACGGATTCTACATCCTGTTTCGATTTTACGGGCATGCGTGTAGCTAAATCAAGTAAGCGCTATATTTCCAAAAGAAAATCAATTAAACTGAACACTAGTATTCCTAAATGGTCACCCACCTACCTACTGACTAGGCTCAACATTGCTTAACTTCAGTGATCTGACAGGAACAGGTGTCTCCAATGCAACTTATCCGTATAAATCATTTTAGAAGTAGTGATTCTTGCTTGAAAAAACACAGAAAAAATACGAGTAAGCGTTTTTGAAATAAATAAAAAATTTTGTCACAAAAAGTTTAAAAAAATTTTAATTCTTTCCTTGCTGTTGGAATAAAGTTCATTTTTAATTTTAGTTTTAGTGTTTATCAACATAAAAGAAATAATTGACCCAACGGGTCATGGGTTTTCTAGTTTCTTATAACCAGCTTGAATTTATCAAAGTGGAAAATCTCATCAAACTTCAGATGCTTGAAAAGTAAATGTTGGTCACTACTTTTTGGGAGATAAGAATATTGATCCACAATGCCTGAATCCGAGAAACATTGCAACTGTAAGTAAATATTGTTTGCAATTTATGGAAATGCAACATGGACTGCAGAATGTGTCCACCTACAATTCTATAATAGGATCATGTTTAAGTCTGGTAAAAAAAAAATTGTTTGGACGATTGAATTTTCCATTCTGTATCAACCAGAAGAATTGTCACACTTTGCTTATTTGTCTCTATGTAAGAGGAAAATTACATGGGCCAAATTCTTATAAAATGAAGTTACAAAAGGGTCTTAGGGCAGCTATACATTATCCAGTACACCTGACAGGTACGCGTGTACAGTTGCAGTTCATCAGATCAAACCGCCATACACACATCAGTTTTTCTTGCCACACACTATCAGGTATACCTGTCTGGCGTGACTGTTCAAGCGTACCTGTCAGGTGTACCAGATAGTATATGGCCGGCCTAAGGATGGAATATCTAGCCGGTTGTATGGCATTTCTTTATGCTGGACATTATAAAAGAACATAAAACATTGTCAAATGTGTTATTAACTCCAACAAAGAAACAAAAAAATGGGGGGCTATCTCATTTGTGAATTGAGTTCCTACCGAGAAAAAAGATTTTGCACAGGTTCCAAAAGACTTTTTTTTTATCTTTGTCATGTAAGGGCTTCAAATCTATTATTAACTTATAATGGCTTTGAAAATATCTTCAAAAAGGCTTGAAAATCGTATTCTTTAGGACAGTAAAAATTTGTGGCAAATATTTTGAAATACTAAAAAAATCTAAAGAAAAACATTCTGTAATTGCAATCATAATATTACTATTTCCAGTATTGTTGATATAAAAGTTACGTCCCTTTATCACAAAACTACCTGATATATTTAGAGATGTAGCCATGGCCTACTATATATATATATATATATATACATAATATATATATAAAAAGGCCATGATGTAGCCCAAGTGGAATTCAAAAGTAAAACAAAGGCAGTGTACCTATCCACAATAGGGAAAACAATATATAATCGTGCTTCGTTAGCCAAATGTAAAGTAATTTTGTCTGGAAAACTTGAATTTTAACTTGGAGATGGACATTAAAGATCTATATGAACTGTGAGTCAGTTCAAAGGTCAATCAAGAAAAATAGAATAGTTAAGTGACTTGGTTACAAAGATACAGTGAGATAGAAGCAGCGACTCCTTACCACCACCTCATCATCAAAGAAAGAAACTTCCTATCTCTCCCCTTCATAGTAACAACTTTTTTTTTGTTAACGATATTAGAACCATAGCAATGAAACATAATACATTTTTATTCAATTTTGTTAAAAAAAGAAATTAGAAGATAATATAAGTAGGGCTATGACAAGATGCTTTTATTAAAGAATAATCTTGTCATTACTAGACTATTTTACGATTTTTATTATTTCTTTTAATTTTGTAATTATTTAAATAACTTGAGCTGTGACAATATTTTTTTTAATAGTAAAAGCATATTTTCAGAGCCCTAATAATCAGTTCTCTGTAATGAGACTATAAATTAGAATAGCCAATTCTGACACACTTGCAATGGCTGTTGGGCATATTACACATAACTTCACCAATCCCCTTCATGAAAAGTTAAATGAAATCTTAAAAAAATGAACAGAAAATGAATTAAATTCTATAGTTATACCTGGGGAAGTCTATTTAGCCTAGTGGGTAGGCAGTTGAACTTCAGAATCATAGTACGAGAGTTCAAATCCCAGTCTTTCCATTTGTGTTTATAATTGGACTAATACACTTGAAAAGGGTAAGAATCTCCTCATTCCCTCCAGCTATGGGTTAAATAAGGAACATTGTGTTGTTAAAAAAAACGTGTGTATACACAAAATGATTGTTGTTGGCATTAAATGACCAAAAAATGTTGATGTGCCGTAAATCACAAACAATAGTTATACCTAACCAGTAGGAATATTTCAATGAAATTTGTTGAAACAAAAGGAAACTTTCAGTTTTTAATCTGACCCAGTGGATTAACTATGCTACCCTGAAAACTATTAGTGCCAATGCCACTTTGTATATTTAAGTAAGAGAAACAACAACAACAAGTAAAGTATATCTATTTACATTTTTATTATTTTCTAGTAAAAAAAAAAAAGGAAACAAGTTTATGAAATCATCTTGCTTTTGTTAATAACGATTTTGAAAACCATGTTGGACGGTTTTTATTCATTTTTACAACGTATTTATTTGTATGGTCTTCCGGCTCATCATCTTCATAAAGGACGACCACTTCTTTGAATGGAACATTGTATTTCAAATCATCTCCAAATGCTTTTTGCATAGCTTTTGTTTCTTCACGCACCTTTTTATAACAGTTTCCTGTAAATAAATAAAAAATGTTTTTTTTAGGAAATTCATGCATAAATAAAAAACAAAATAAGTCCTTTTGGTTTTTAAATGGAACCAATAAATTGGTGCTCTTGAAACAAGAACAGGGCTACAGACAAATTTACCAGTAATTGACTTTTGACGACTAAATATTTTAGTTCACTAACTAAATAGAAAAGTAATTAGCCAAACCCATGAAATATTATTTCACGCTAATGTTTTGAATAAACCAATAATTCAAAACTCACTGGTTAAGAAAGTATAATCCATTTAATTTTAAACTACTTTTTCTGCATAATAATACACAATTTTTAAACCTAGTTGTTATTCCCATTCATAATTGGTCTAATACTATTGGGAAAGGTATGAATCCCCACATTCCTTCCAGCTATGGATTAAATAATGCATATTGTTTTATTCAAAAAAATATGTGGACAAAACATTTATCAAAAAATGTGTATTAATGCAGGAGAGGAACAAATTTTTGAGTTGTTTGAAAAATTGAAGGGGAATTCCTAACGTTGCGCCATTCGTTCCTCTCCTTCATTTAAAAAAAATCATTGTTCTTGGCATTATATAACCTATAAAGGTTGATATGCCGTAAAACAAAAACCAACCAAGTAAACAAACTATTACAGTGTCACTTTTAATAAATCATTTTACTTACCACAAATTGTATGATTTTCATGCCAATGACCACACTCTACACATACAATTAGGTTTTTCTTGGGTCTGGCATTTTCAAAATGTTTAATCTCACTCATTTTACGAGTCCATCTTTTTTCCACTGACCGGCGAGATTTAGGGACAGCCCAAAGTTTAGAACCAAAAATGGAATCCAGAACTGAAGAATAGTTATTATTGCATCTTTCATTAACTTCAACAGCTCCGAGACACAGAACTGGTTCTGTGAAAAAAAAAGAAATAAGTATTAGATATCTTTTAATTAAGATGCATAAATGATAAATTCATCTAAGGCAAAAAAAGACACAAAACACAGACCACATTTCGGTTTTTCACAGAACGACCCTGAGTGACTATTTGGTAATTTTAATAAGTCAGGGTCCAAAAATTTAATTCATCAGTAGTCATCATCACCACTAGGTGGTAATTTGTTTCATGATTTAATTACCAACTTTTAAATAGTGATTTTTGCTTTTTTTGCTTGCTTCATGTTTCTGATTGTTCATCATAAGCAATTATCTCCCCTGTCCAAATAATTATTCCTTTTATAATTAAGTTTTTATCAACAGTGCATATTTTTCGGAAAAAAATACAAACGGAATGTTCTTTTTTTTTTGTTTTATTTTATTGTCAAATATGATTATATAGTCTGAAAAAAAAATTTTTTTTCTCAAAATTTTTGTTGAAAAAGAAAAGCACTTGGTGGGGAATCGTTTTTTGTTTGAGTACACAAAAAATAGCGTGTTTTCAACTTCATAAATCCTCGTTCTTTTTTTAATCATCATTAATCATTTTATTTCTTTAGCAAATAATAATATAAATAATAATAATAATTTATTATTATTTGCTAAATAACATGGTTTTAAGTAAAAAGAAGTTATTACTGAAAACTCAAATAACAGTGTGACAGTATACTTTTTTTTTTAAACTCGGTTAATTAAAATCCTCTACATAACAAAACTAGATAAAATAATAATGTTGAGTAAAAAATTAAGCCTTTGAACCCTTACTTTGCAAAGTTACCAACTATTCACTCAGATATGTTGTGTTAAGACAAGATCAGGGAGAAAATATCGGAGTGTCTGTTTTTGCCTTAAGTCACCAGCAGAGCCGATATATTGGCCCAGTATGATCGAGAGGGTTGATGAAGGGATAATCAATCTGTTGTTGAATATTTCTTTAAAAAAATATATTAAAGGATTTTTTTTTATTAATCAAGTTCTAAAATTGGTGGACCTATACAATCGAGGCCCCCCCTTTAAAATTTTTTTCTTTTTCAATTTTTTCTGCAGAATATTATCGATTGGACATTAATCTACCAGATTATCAAAAAAAATTTGAAAAATAAC
>JAUZSX010302096.1:0-12990 GCA_034780655.1 Idiosepius hallami | reverse complement strand
CTCTCTCTCTCTCTCTCTCTCTCTATATATATATATATATATATATATATATGTATGTATATATATATATATATATATATATATATAGAGAGAGAGAGAGGGAGAGACAGAGAGAGAGAGATGCCCATGAATATTGTAGTATGTAAATGCGCTTGTCTTCATGTTTGTCAATGAATACTTGCTTTATGTAAATGGCTTTTACTTTTACATGTTTTTTTTTTCAATTATGACTCATAAAAAAAAATGAAAAAAAAAATTTTCCTCTGATGAAAAAATAATGATAGTAAATTAGATTCTCCATTACAAAATCGTCTTAAATCTTTGAATTCAATTTAGTTTTGGGTTTGGGTTTCGATTTTTTTTTTTTCTGATTCTAACCTCGGAGAAAAACCAAGAAACTTCTATTAATTAAATAGAAAAATATATGTTTTAACAAAAGATTTCTTCTTAATTGTACAGTTTATTGAAAGAGTTATGTTAGCAGTAAAAAAAAGGCATCGAAATATTGCATTTCAAATATTTTGCATAATGCTTCAAAATCGAAATAATTTACAAACGCTTCTTGGAACTGAAAGGAATCGTCTATTTATTACATGGACAACACAACATTCTTTAAAGACCTTTTAAATTTAAATTTCGACCGATAATTTCTTTGGCTTCGTGCATTGACGAAATCTGCACACTTTTTTGTTCTGCTGTCTTGTCAATCATTTTCCCCTAAAGGTTAGTTTTTCTGATAAATTTTAGGTTTTATTCATATCCTAAAATTTCGGAAAAACTGTAAGTTCCAGTCATGGAAAAATTGAAGAAAAAAATTTGTCTTCTTTTATTCTCCTTAAATTTATCTAAATAGTCAGAACTAGTTCTAATAGTAATGATAACTCAATGAGTGTAACCCTTGTAAAGTGCGTTAAGTTTGAACACTTCAATTATTATTTACTTATATTGTTTTCTCTATTATTCTATTATTCACTTATATTTGTCTTTCTCTTGCTCTGTTATCCCCGTGACTTTTTCTGGTAAAAAGATTATCAATAATCGCACATTAGCGTTTATATTGATTCTGACTGCGACAGTTTAAATACAGGTGTACCGACGGAAGCCAAATTTACCTGAGGGAAAGGAGAAGTCAAAATTCTGAAGCTTTGTAAGATTAACGATAACCAGGACTAAGCGACGTCAAATAAGTCGTAATTCAATAATACACTTATGACCCAATAGTCTATCATTATTGACTATAGCCAGAAGTTACCTTTGCAATTCGGCCAAAATTTGGCTTGTATCTTTGTGATCTTTGCCTTGTAAATTCAATAATTATCATCTTCATTACCACACAAGATCTTACAGTGAAGAAGATTTGCTGTTTGTTCATTCATAACTTAAATAATTGCAGTGTTGGATTTGAGTCAAACTAGAAGTATTGTTTTGCCCAAGCACTGGCCACTAAGGTTGTTAAGGAAGCCTATTACATAGGAAAGCAGTGTTTGTTAAGTGGTAAACACTCTTCCAAATGGCAATTCAAATTGTATCTCATGAAATGTATGTTGCCATTATGCTATGCAAATTTCAGTCGTACTAATCATTGTGCTACGCAAATTTCAGTGGTCCTTAGGATTATGCTATGGAAATTTCAGTGGTCTAAATCCTCTGATTCTCGCTTTTAATTTTATTAATTTTTTTTTGTAATTCCAAATTTTGACCCTTTAGTAACTAATTTTTTCTACTATTGTGGGGGCCGACTACAGCTACCTATCTCGAGAACAACGGAACACGTGGGTTAAGGTTAATATTGTATTTACATTATATACAATGTCGGGAACGCCCTGCACACAACCGACGCTCGAACAAGCACCACTGTGACTGCGAGCTTTCCAGTATTTATGCTTCTCGCATGCGTGCGGGACAGTCCATCCCGGAGGGGTGTTCACCACAACACCTACTCAAAACATATCAAAGAGTGTTTTCCTAAAGACATAATAGGGCGGAGAGAAGATAGGCTGAGAGAGAAGGAGAAATATTAATAGAAGGATACAACAGACAAAAGGTTAATTCCGGGATTAGAAGCTCTTTCTCGTTTCTATAACTTTTTTCCAAGTACGGCACCATGAGTACCAAATGAGAGAATATAATTTTATGAAAAAAAAGACTTTGTTTCTTCTACCTCAGACTCGATGTCAGACAGACTTATTTTGTAAGACAAGGATAAAATAGTATTGGTATTGGTTTGTTAGTTTTTGACGGCATATCTACCTTTAATGTTAAGAACCCTTTTTTTAATGAACGTTCTTTTGTCTACGCATAGTTTTCTGAATAACACAATGTGCACTATTTAACCCATTAGTGGAGGGAAAGTGGGAATCCATGCCTTTCCTCAAACATGAAAGTCATGGAAGTACTGGGATTTGAAATCGCCTACTAAGATTCCGAAACTAACTGCCAATCCACTGTCCCAAACCGACGTCCTCATTGGCAATGGTTGATGCACCGTAAGCAAACCACACAATTTACGAAAGGGGAAAAAACACCAAATTTAGAAGTTCTATAAGTTTAATGAGATGGAAGAACGAGCGAGGAAAAATACTGAGGCATCTGTCTCTCTTTTCTCTTTTCTTTTTTAGGTCACTGTTAATTCAGCACCCACCCTCCTCAGTGGCGTGGCAAAAGTTTCTGCTGCCCGGGGCGGTCGTAACACCCCCCCCGACTACTGATAATTCGTTAACGTCCAAAATTCCCAAAAGCCCTAAAAATATCTATTTCTATTGAACTACAATCAAGGATCTAATCATCTTCAACTTAGAATACTTATTCTAATTGAACTGATGATACAGTTTAAACATCTGTTTAAAGACAGTATTATTACGCACATAAAACATAAAACAAACTACAACCAAAATGCTGCCCCCATTGTATGTGCCGCTGGAGGTGGACCACCCCCTCCTCCCTCCCTTGCTACGCCACTGCTACTCCTTTACTGTTCGTATGAAACACAGTAACCAGTCATGTGTCAAACGACACAGTCGTGGAAGAGATTTAGAGGGTGTCCGCCAGGCAGTGTCGTGCTTAGCCACTAAGCGGCCCCGTCGCAGAGTACGCCTTGTGGCTCCTTTACCCTAAAAATGGCAATTTGCACCCCCCTCAACATACTGGAGCCTTCTACTATATATACATCCATTACAAATATATATGTCGAGAGAGACAGGCGAAAAGAAAAATGGATTCATAGATGTATATTTTAAATTTGATAATGAATTTCTAATTAATCTTAATAATGAATTATTTTGGTAATTTTTTTTTTTTTTGCTTTACAATCTTTGAAGCAAAAGAGCCTTGCAGTCCCTAGGGAGCTTGCGCTCCACTCCCCACAATTGCGGGGTCTGCGGGGGCCCTCAGTACGGCCCTGGCGCCAGCGCAACACGTTTGGTTCATTGAAGATTGTGATTAAAAGAACAATTTTTCAAAACTTTAAATCATTTGTCGAAGTCGTTTTTTTTTAATAATTTTATCTCAATTAATCATTATTTCAGGCACCAAAGAGTTCGAGCGACGTGTGTCGACCTTACACCTCGTAATTATGATTTTTTTTGTTTCCTTTTTTTTTTCTTTTCATTTTTTCCGTGGATTATTGGACACTAATATACTAGATCATTCCCAAAAATCGAGAAAAATCATTATTTAAAGAGTTTTTTTTTTGGGGGGGGGCGGTCTCACTTTTACATACAAACCAAGTCTCCCATATTCGAAATAAACATTACAAAGAATTATTGCCCTTGGATTAAGAACTGAGTTAACAGAACGACTTTCATTAAGTTATTCAATGCTAAAAACTGTTTTAATTGCATTTATTTATTTAGGGGGGGAACAAGGTTTTTTGATTTAGTTGAGTTTTTTCTTTACGTGAATTCTATCGAATAAATAATTTGAAGGTTTTTAAATTTTTTTAAACATATTTCTAATGTCAAAATTAAATGATTTTTTTTAATTATTTTAAAAAGACTGCGAGAAAGAAAACCAGATCAGGGGAGGTAACTTAAGATATAAGAATCAAGACGGTAAAAATTTCAATTGATTCATGTTTTTGTTTTTGTTTTTGTTTTAAATTTTTTTGTACTTTTTATCATCCCAATTCATTTGTATTTTTAATAATCTTAAGATCTTTACACTTGTTAAACAGATTTTTTCATAAAATCAGAACGACATAACTTTTTTCAATATTTTTTTTAATTGGCCATTTATTATATCTAAGGGAAATAATTTTAATATTTTTGATTATTTCCCTTGAACCTGTGCAACAACAGCACGATGACCAAAGAAGGCTTGTCAATCACGGTGTGTCAGTATGAAAAAAAAAATATTTTTTTAGTGGTTTAATATTCAAACAAACATTTATATGACTATAAAATGAATAGCAATATGAAAAATTGGAATTAATTTGTCATCAGATTCTCAAATCACAAGGTATCAGTGCAACTGCCAGAATTATATTACAATGAATATGGGGTGTAATTTTGCTTTTAAACCCCATAAGAGTATCATTTTACTTATAACTAATATTATATTAATAAATGAATCGTTTTAATTACAAATTCTAAATTATTAACATCAATAAATTATGGTAAGTATGCATATAGGCCTATTTCAGAGCTGGGACTACTGATTGACATTCGGTATCGCTCGGTACTACCGTCTGTAGATTTTTGCTACCGATACCGATCATTCGGTATTTTGAAAAAAACTACCTATGCCGATTGCCAATCGGTAGCGGTAGATTGAAAAAGTGAGCACGAGACATTTTTTGTTAAAACTTCAAAAAAGACGACGCCTGCTTTGGCAAAATGAAATAGACAAGTTTTAATAAATTTGAGGGCAAGAGTGATGTTTCACGGAATAAATAACCTCTACTCCTTTTTCACATAAAAGGAACGGGTTTTCTCTATCACTGTTTTTTATGTTATTATAAAACAAAACAATCGCTATTTGAAAAGTTAAGTTTCGAACTTTTTTTTCAAAAATAAACAATATAAAACTTTTTTTTTTTCAACAACAACATAATTAAAAAAAAACATTTTTTTTATTTTTTTTTAATAAGAAAATAATTTATAAACTTTTTTAAACAACACAGAATTATTTTTTAAAAACTAATTGTTTATTTAAAATTGATAATTCTATTGTAAAAAGTTTTTCTATTTCAATCGTGATTTATCTCTCTGTCTCTGTGTGTGTGTGTCTCTCTCTCTCTTCCCCCCTCTCTCTCCGTCTCCCCCTCTCTCTCCGCTTCTCTCTCCTCCTCTTTCCCCCTCTTCCTCTCTCTCTCTCCACTTCTCTCTCTGCCTCTCTCTCTCTCTCTATCTCTCGAGCAAATAACACTCTAAAATAACTGTTCCACGTATTCTACAACACTACTCGTTTATGGAAAATAGGATTTTATAAACACAGACAACAAGTATTCTTTACAAGCTGAAGATTTCTATGTTTAATTTTTTTCACACACTTCCAAAAAGAGAATACGCGATGAATGCAATGCAATATAATTCATTAATCCTTAGAACCCCGACTTATCAAAATTACCAAGTAGTCACTCAGAGTCGTTATATTAGAGAAAAATATTAAAGCCAAAATATTGATGTGTCTTCTTTTGCCTTATGTTGTTAGGGCCGATATATCGACCTCATAGAATCCAAAGGATTAAAGCCAAAAAAAATTGGTGTGTCTTCTTTTGCCTAATGTTGTCAGGGACGATATATCGTCCTCTTAGGGTACAAAGGAATATGAGAACATATACTCCTGTAATTAAGTGCAAGGAAAGCGTTCATACACTATTAAAACTCACTGATACTGACTGCTTGCACAGTGCACACTACTGCACTGCACTGCACACAGAGCACACAACACAGCAGTGCAGTGTCAGTGAGTGAGCGCATTCGCATTGCTGACGGCCACGATAAGCAATAATCGTTGTTTGAACTTATAAACCCGCTTTTGCTGTTTCCATTGTTAGGTCCGACCGTCCACCACCACCACCACATCACACGTATAGGCCTATTCCAGGGCTGGGACTACTGATTGACATTCGGTATCGGTATCGGTACTACCGTCTGTAGATTTTTGCTACCGATACCGATCATTCGGTATTTTGACAAAACTACCGATACCGATTGTCAATCGGTAGCGGTAGATTGTTATGTTATGTTATGTTTCTCGGTTGTTTACCAAAAACATCTTGGATTAGTAAGTAGTGGTTACTGTCACCGAATTATAATTGTGATAATAGTACATATTTTGTCATCATTTGGAAGCAACCCCAAGGGTCCCTCCCTCCCTCCCTCAGCCAAGTAAATCTCAAGTTAAGTAGCCAGGTCGAGCCACCAGCGCGCCCTTCTTTTCCCTGCTTGAGTATTTCGCAGGAGTAGGACGAAGACTGCATGCGACTGATTTTACCTACACATGCAAGAAGAACATTACTAGCTAGGCTCATGAGAGGGCTAGCAGACACTATTTTTAAAAAAAAATTTTCTTAATCATTTTTTTTCTTAAATCCATCAAAAATCGAGTTCTTGTTCGATTTTTATAACTTTTTTTTTTAATTCTGAAATATTTTTGTTGATTGTATTCTGGATACCTTTTTTTGTTTTTTATTTTATTTCATTTTTTTTTTTTTGTTAAAATGACCCTTACATAAAAAAATATAAATAGTCATAGTGCACTGGAATCAATTTCCATATTTTAAGAACATATTATTAATAATATTCCGTTAGAATTTTTCACAAAAAGGACCAAGCCTTCTGTCAGCGAGTCGGACTTTAAGCTCGAAATATCATGTATCAATTTCTCGTTGGATATTAAGTAATCTAAATGATCATGTCTTATTTGGTATGAATCTAAAATGAAACAAAAAAAATTCTAAATACGATGTTTTTTTACGAAAATCACAAATTGATACATGATATTTCGACCTTAAAGTCTTACGTAACTTTACACCCTATTTTAGCGGAACAATACAAAAACTAGCCGTTGTTGCCGGGATCGCATCATCACATCATCATCACGCATCATCGACGCATACTGCTTTCGCTAGAATAGTAGCTGTAGCAGAAAAAATGAATGAATTCCAGCCACAGGACACTTTTGGGGGGTTATTATAATTTAAAGGAATTGAGACTATATGGGTTATTATTCCCACATTCAAACTCTTTGTATTTATAGATGAATTCGGGTTATTCTAAAACGAGGTGTTAAATAATCATTTACACCGTCTATAGTTATAGCAAGAGTGACTACCCTTTATCTTGTTGTTTATCTTATATAACTCGCACATGGTCGTTTTATTCTTACAACGACAAGCAAGCACGACAGGAACATGGCTTTTGTAGTGACGTCTAAATTCACCAAAATATTTACTGCTTCTAAACTTTGTGTACGACACCAAAGTCTAACATCGGTATTTTCCAATTCGACTCGTTGTTTGACTAATTCTCCTATTTTTACATCTTCTCATTCACGTTCTACTACCAGAGATGGTGCTTCTTCTTCTTCTGTAGTCGCTTATCCTTTTCCTGGTGATATTGGCTTCAAATCCCAAACTACCTGTGATAATAACCATTTCTACCTGAAGACAACATCTCCGAATTGCTTGCATACGAACAACAAGAATCGAAACCTTAGTTTATGTCTCGCCTCTTCTCTACAACTACGACATTATTCCACCACCCCCACTAGTGATGTTTCAGAAGTAGATGGCATGGTGCCTGTTTACTTTTGGGGCAAAGAAATTGTAAGTTGTTTTTAGTCTTTTTTTTCCGGCGTTAAAATTCTTTTATATCGAAAGCAAATTTAGAGAATGTGTGCTCACTCACTCCATTCTCTTCTTGCTCTAATGCTCTCTGCTCTCGTCATAGAAACTGCCGCTGTATGTTGAGTCATTATTAAGTTCGTAAAAGTGCCGTCAGACAGCCCGTAACTTTCTTGATAAATTTTTCTGGGATTACAATGGGGCAATTTCTAAAAAAAAAAGTTATTTTAAGCCAACACAAATTTCTGTGCTGAGCTGACCACCACCACAACCGCCATTGTGCACTCCCTATCGGTTTTTAACTGGGGTGGGGCACCCGCTAAGACACTCTGGGTGCCTGCCGCAATTACTACTTTTTTTTTTAATTTTAGAAAAAAAAAATGTTAAATTCTATTTTGAGAATATTTTATTATATGCATATTTTAACTTTAGTTTTACTTTTTAGACGAAATATATTACACAATTAAACTGGTTAAATTTTCAAATGTGGAAGACCTTTTCGGTTGTTTACCAAAAACATCTCCAAATCTTGAGTTTTTTGGGGTTTTTTGTTTGTTTTTTGTTTACGTGAATAAATGAAAGAATTTTTTTACAACCACTCTAAAAAAAATTATTCCATTTTATTACCTTTTTATTTATTTATTTTCCTTTTTTTTCCTTGTTTTGCATCAGGCAAATTGTAGGCCGGGGTTGGGTTCCTCTTTTCTAGCCAGTGGAATGTTTCCATGGGAGTTGTTCGTTCTGCTCCACTTAAAAGGATGAAAAAACGCACTGGCTAAGAAAGAGCACTCCCTGAGAAGCCATAGACTTTAGTGAAGACGGTGACGGTAGAGTCCCCCGGAATACTAATTCCCTTACTCCTCCTAAATTTTGACACTTCATTGGTGTTTATGTAAGGTCTAAGACGTCCTTTCTGAAACTTAATCATCACATGATGCTCTTACTACTTACACATCGACAGAAATTGCTTCCTTTGCCTTTTTAGCGAAAAAGCAATCATGGATGAGTTGGTTTATTTTGGATTTTTAAAACCTTACAATAATTCTAATGTCTGAACAAAAAACCCTGAAATTTGATGTGGTGTGTGTGCGCGCCTTTTGTAGGTTAACTGTAGATCCTGATGCGACCTACTTTGTCAACTACCAGGCCAAGGCCAGCTGTTGAACTACCCACTTTTACATGAATGATTTATTGGTTATGCATGACTCGTCCCGGTAACTATCTAGCGTTTGTGACCAATTTTAGATGTGGGCGGAGGTAGTGGGGTGGCTGCATGACAGAACCCACTATTGATAATTTTTCTGCAAAAAAAAATATAAACTTTAGTTTTTCCTCTCCTCTCACCACCCAAAAAGTTTCTTTTGAAGTTTTCATCCCACCTTGTCTAAAACTAAAATAAATGAACTGGGTAATTTTTTTTTTTTTTGTTCCTTAGTTAACCTTTTGACCATAAAGGTCCTAGAAGTTTTATATATGCATGAGCATGCTCCCTGGAACCTAAGGTAAATGACACTCATATATTTCATCCTTAATGTGGTCCTCTAATAGGACAGCCTGGCAGCTAGTGATTATTAACTAGTTGGTAATTTTGCTAAGTCCAAAGGATTATTTTAAGCCCTCAGATTTTTTTTTGGACTGTGTTGCATGCACACTAGTGACTCCAATCCACCAATGGTTTTAAACTGGGGTTAGGACTTTCTGGGTTTCATTGAAAATGGCAGATCAGAACCTGAACACACATATATATGCTTGAAAGAAAATCTCAAAAAATTTAATTCTAATTCCATTTTTTTTTTTCCTCCTCCTCCATTAAAGGAACCTTTTGGATCAATTAACGTCAACACTCCTTTCAATGTTGTCATTCAACCGCTTAACCCTAATGAATATCCAGAAATGAACAGAGCTTTTGTAAAGCTCTTTGTTCCGATTGAGAATGAACAATTAGGAGAATCCAATACCTCTCACTGGTCAAACCTTTATAGTATAGATACAACTCTTGATGAAGATAAACTGAATCTAACTGGAGAAATACAAAAAGATGTTTTTGCTGACCACTTACCTCCAATAACATGTGTTGTTCAGATACCTATCAAATTTAGTAAGTAACCAATTGTTTTTGTACATTGAATTTATCCTTTTAAGTTTAAGTATATTGCTTTGAAACTTTAAAAGTAAATAAATCTTTAGTTTTTGAACTAAATAGATTGTTTTAATTATAATGGTGTTTTTGTAAACCTAAAATTCAAAGATTCCTTCAGTTTAAGTGAAACCGAAGTTTTGTACATGTGTGCCAATAACTTTCCAAAAATTGAAGGTTTTGATTTAGATAATCTGGAATGTTTTAATTTCAATAATACCTTTTTTGCCAATTAATCTCAGTAGACTTAATCTTAATACTTTTTTCTCTGAAGATATCTTGATGTTGAATATAAGATTGGTTAACAATTTTTACTTCATAATATTTATTGCTAAATAAAAATTTATCTATTACATAAATATTACTGTTAGTCTGGTGTTACCAGAATTATGCAGTTCTCAAGATTTAAAGCTAAATACTTTTTATTAGAATGGTTCCTTTTTAAATGAATCAATCTGATGTTTGATAAAAAAAATTGTTGCCCAGTGCAATTGAAACTTTAAAGTTTCTTTTGAAAATGGCAAACCAGAACCTTAACTTTTTATTTAAATTTTATTTTTGATATAGATGTTAAAGTAAATGTTACAGGAAAGGCTAATGTTGCTTTGATAAATATGGAAAGTTATGACATCTTTATTCGGTGCCAAGATGGAAATTGTTATTTAAAGAATGTGAAGGTTTGTAAAAAATTTTCTTTCTCTTAATACAATACCAAAAAAAATATTTGTCTAAAGCTATTAAGTAACATTTTGACCAAATCAGTACAAATTGATTTTTTTTTTTCTTTTTTTTTCTAGACTGGACATATTGATGTTTACTGTGAAACTGGATGCCTTGAAAGTTCTGGTGTTTTACAGGGAAACATGAGGTTAGGTTGTGGGGGTGATGGGGTAAGAACTTTTTTTTTTTTTTTGTCCTCTGATTTATCTGAGAGGGGCCATTGTTTTCAATGGCATGAGTCCGTGCGTTCGGACTATTGCCAGTTAACGATCCATTAATCTTCTATGAAATTTTGCCGTTAGTTGTATTTTTATATGTAGATGTGCATAATAAAAATAAATAAAATAAAATAAAATTTTATTACAATTCTCGTTGCATCTCCAAAGGGCCTAAAATAGGTAAAAAAAAAAACTCTCCAAAATGTACAATGACACTTTTTGCCCCCATAACTTTTGATCCATCCTTCAGATTTTTCTTGAACTTTGCCAAAATGTGGAGGGAATTGTCCCAAATGTAAATTCAGTATTTCTGAACATGACAAAGTTCTGGTTAGCATACCCCAGGGTCTCTTTTTTTTTATGCTCCATTCATTGTGCATTTATAGGGGACCATGCTTCACTTATTTCTCAATGTCTTTCTTGGATTAGTAAGAACTCTTATAATCTCTCAACTACCCATAATCCAATTTATAAAAATCATTCTAAAAATACATACAACACCACTCAATAAGACTTGACTCTTTTCTAGCTCCTGGACCACTTCAACTTAAACTATAACATTCATACTTGATATTTATAGATTAATCCTTTCTTGTCTATACAGAATTGAATGATTTTTCAACTTGCATTCAACTTCTTCCTTATGTTAAAAATGGTTACCTTGCAATAATTTCACCCAACTCCTCTCATTGACACCAAATACTAGTCAAAACCATTTTTATCTGTCTTTAGCAGATTAGGCTTGTTAACTTATTAGTACCTCATCTAGGTGAAGGGCATTGCTTATTACAAAAGCCCAGGATATGAGCATGTAAAACTGGCTTTGTGCCTTACTTGGTTTGGTGCTCAACCAAATAGATAATCTTCTCTTTGACATTTTCTATTACTAAAATTTTCTGAGTTGTATAGTCAATGCCAGGCTATGCTGCTATTTCTTCAAGAATTTTTTTGTTTGGTACTCTGGTTAAAAACTTTTTTCTTTTTCTTGGTGAATTATTTTCAGACTTTTAGAGCTAAAAGACTCCAGGGCAAAGACATTCGTTGCCGTACAGTTCGTGGAAATATTGACATTGGTGACATCTATTCTGAGGAGTGTTTAGTTACAGCTAGTGAACACACGATTCTTAAGATCGGATCTTGCCATGGGAAGGCAATTCTTAATATAAATTCTGGAGACATCCACATAAGTAAGTAACCCCTTAACTTTCCTGGTAAAACTCTGACCAAAAGGCAGCCACTTCAAAGATTTTTTTTTTTTTTTTTTTTTAGGGTAGCGCACATGGAGGGCTTAATGAAAAAGAAATGCTTAACAAAAAAATTTCCATTTTAGAAATAAAATCAAAACTAAATTTGGAAAAAGAGAATAGGTAAAAAATAATGAATCTCTTTATAATACCTGAGGAAGACTGAAGGTAATTTGATTCAAACCTGAAACAAATGACAATAAGGATGAATGCAATCGTCTGAATAACGCGTGTAAAGTTTATTCTACTTTATCTAAAAGGATTTTTAAAAATAATTTTATTAAAAAAAATAAGTGTCAAAATACTCTACTGCTATTGGGAATTTGAATATGGTAACACCTTGACATAAAATTGCTTAATCCTTTGAACCCTAAAGGGCTGATCTATTGGATAAAATTACTTAAGGCAACAGAAGACCTACTGATATGTTGGTACTAATACTTTGAGTAGCTAGGGGGTCGTTTTGCTAAGTCAGGGTTCTAAGGCTTAAGCATTTGAATTTTGCAACGTACATCAAATCTACTCTTACGCTCAATATGAACTCTAACCAGCTATATGGCAATATGAACTACTGAATAAAGTTTGGGTCAAATTGCTTTGTTTTTTAAACCTCTTTACTTTGGGAAATTTTTTTTCTCATTATATTGGGTCTTAACATGGTGCTAGCAACAAGAAAAAAAACTCATTTTTTTTGTAATATTTTACAATTTACTGATTGCTTTCCTGTTATTTATCCACCCCCCTTTTTTTTCTGTTCATCAAATTTGAATAAAAGTTAAATTTAGGTAATTGTTGTTCAAATATTTTTCATTAAAAACTTTCCTTTCAGACTCTTAAGACTTAAAAAAAAAAAAAAAAAAAAAAAAAAAAAAAAATCCCCCCCCC
>JAUZSX010302086.1:0-12990 GCA_034780655.1 Idiosepius hallami | reverse complement strand
AAAACTTAAATGAAAACTAATTGATCTCGGAATTGATTTATAAATAATTGAAATTCAATTGCAGGCTTTTTTTTTAATGCTACTTTGTATATAATCTTATGTAAAGTCTTAATTTCTTTACTTTCTATTTTATTACTTCATATATTTGTCTATTTTCTTTCTTTAAAATTTCTTTATATGAAAAAAAAAAAAGGAAAATTGGTTGAAATAGAGAAAATATTATATAAGGATGGAGATTTAAAAGCATTGTGTTTTGACATAGAAAAAAAAATGTAATATTCTGTCAAAAATTATACGAGTAGACGTGTAAATTTATACAAATATTCTTTAAATTCCTAAAAGAACAGAAATTTATCAGAAAATTTAAACCAAGAGAGACCATAAATAATCCATCAAGGTTGATAGGTAAAAAAAAAAAAAAATTGTAGAAATATGGAAATTAGTTAAAATTGATATTTTCAAGTGTTTTGACCTCTGAAAAAAAGTTATACAGAATTATTATAAAATTAAATTTAGCATTCCTGTTTTTGTTTTGTTTTTTTACAATTAAAAAAATTCAAATTTATATAGTTGATGATAGTTTTGTACGTCTATGTAATTTTTTAAAGTTTTTTAACATTAAATTTACATTGCTTCTTATTACAATTTTTTTTTCTTTTGTTTAAGATCAAAACACAATTTCCCTAATAATGACAACTTCAACTAATTTCAATAATTCTTTACGTACATCTACTGACTTAATTTTTGATAGTATATCATATATAGAAGTTTTTCTATGTCTGAACACATCAGCATTTTAACATCTCCATCCTACTATTATATTTATATTCTTTCTTCCATTAAAGTTTTCTTCATATTCAATTGGATTCATTCATTTATCTCTATTAAATATATATATATGCACTTGTGTGCAAAAAAAAAAGTATTTGAAAGAGCAACAAAATTCAGATAAGATTGTTATATTTCACAGATTTTACACCATTTCCATTTATGAAATTAACTATCATCAGATCATACAAAGAGATGTTAATCCTCATTCGAAACCTTACAACATGGTCTGTAAATTTTTACAATGTTGTGGCAAAATAAATCAATAGGTCCTGATAAGGTTTTATTTATTTAACCAAGATCTAATTTATCTAAATTTGATGTTTTTTTCAAATATTTATATCCATTATATATTAGAAATTATTTTCAATTTATATATATATATATATATATTTATATATATATATATATATATGGTTTCATTAAGATATTCAATTTTTTCAATTCAATTTTTTCTTTTCTTACAACTAAATTTCTTGCAAGAGAACAAGAAAAAAAATTGGATTAAAAATATTGAAAAAAATTAAAATTATTTTTAATGAAAGGTGTTAATTTATATATTCAGAGTGAGATTGCTTATAATTATAGTTAGTGCTCAATATCAGTGATAGAGCATTATAGTATTTAAGCATAGACACAGTCAACAGCCTTCGGTGACTCAGTTCCTCGTCTGCGTGAAAGTTGTTCTCTTTTATTGAAGTATATTCGAACAAGAAAAATAGGAAAGAAAGCAGTTTTGTAAAATCCCAAACCTGGTATCCAGGTTGATGAATCTTGCTCAAAAACATTTTTTTTGTCTGAAAAGATGGCAAAAAAACCCAAGTACAAAAACTTCCTTCACATTCGTATCTGCCTGCCATCAAAATCGCCTTCGTTCTTTCTATTGAGAAGAAGGGTCAATTCATTTCTTTTTCTTTCTATTTGTGGAGCGGGGAGTCCATTTGGCCTAATTGGTAGACAGTCTGATTTCGGAATCGTAGTATGCAAGTTCGAATCCCAGTTGTTCCATGTATTCACAATTGGACAAATACCCTTGGGAAAGGTATAAATCCCTACATTTCCTCCAACTATGGATTAAATCTAAACATTGTGTTAAAACAAATAAAAAAACTATGACAATAATATTTTTAAATAAAAGTATGTTGTCACGGCCCTACTAATAAGTAAAGAATTAAATGATTAAAAGATATAAAGTAGTTAAGTCTGTGATATGAATAATATTTGATAAAAACATTATCACAGCTCTACTAATGAACATGTAAAAATGGCCTTGTGTCTAACTTGGGTTGGTGCTTGTCCAAGTGATATTATCCTTTTTTACACTTTTCCTTTCTTGTATGTTTATTACTCTAGAGAACTGAGTGTGTGTTGGGGTATGGTCATTATGTCCTTACAACTCTGACCCCCCCCCCCATCTCCGTGTGGATCAGCCTTTCTTCTCCTTTTCTCTGGCTGGAATGATTAAAAGGCAAATGAGAAAATAAAACCCAACTAAACAAATGCAGAAATATTCAACCAAATTTAGAAAGAATCTCTTAATATTGTATGATATTTGCTTAGTTTATAGTTGAAGTGATAAGAGAAGGTTTGGCTTTGGAATGTGTAAGTTTTTTTTTGTTATTTGGTCTGATAAATGCATAGGCAAGAGACTCTGTCACTAAAACCAATTGACTCTGCAAGTAATCTTACAATCAATTCACACATATTTATATAAATAAATATATATATATATATATGGACAGCGAAGTTGGAGCATTGGTAAAAAGCTTGGGCTCTGGAATCCTAGTATACGAGTTCAAAAACCATTGCATTCATCTTTAGCTGCCTCGGGCAGATGGGGCTCGTTAACTCGGGAGAGCATCTCATTTAGGTGAAGGGTAACACCAAATGCAAAACGCTCTGGTAAGAGCACATAAAATGTCCTTATGCCAAACTTGGGTTTGTGCTCACCAAGTAAATATTATATATATATATATATATTTATGTATATTTATTTATATAATATAGTATTACATTATTAAGATAAACACATTATCATTTTATAAACTTGTACGCTATGCGTTTCACTGCTTATAGCAGCTCATCAGGGTGTTGGTTTATTAAATACTGATTAAATAAACTAACCCACCAAAGAGCTGCTAAAAGCACTGAAACACAAGTGTATGGGTTTATAAAATGTGTTTATCTTTATAACGTAATACTATATAAAATATCCCTCTTAATATCATTTAATTGAGCATTCCATACAATTTGTATAATAATAAGATCCATAATCGATCTGATTGAAACTATATATATATACACACATACATACAAATTTTAAATTTTTACAATTTGAAAAATATTTTCTTCCCTTACTTACTACTTACCATTACTGATATTGTTGGCCTTGCCAAAATTTAGATAAATCTATTGTGTATTTTCTCATGATGGATGGATGATAAACAGAAAGTGCACCTTAAATGAACATACATCACACCCCAGCTATTTCTTTATGGAAACAAATATTTAAAAAAAAATCCTGTGAACATTTGAAATAATTATAAATAAATAAGTAAATAAAATTTCCTTATTCAAATAATTTTACTTTCTTTCTTTTTTTTTTCTTCTTTTTTGTATCCAGCATAATATGTTTTTTTTTGTTTGTTTGTTTTTGTTTTTTTTCCATTAGTCAACTTTTCTGAATTCTAACAAAATCTGATATTGAGAACTCAATAAGCATTTGTATCCAAAATTTAAAAAAACAAACTTGTTGCATAAAACTGTAATAATCTTGTATGCATAGCCAACTTTTAAAAAAATATTTATTCTTATACTCAGATCATAGGTTTATATGAGGCTCTTTAGAAAATAAAAACCAGTTTATAAAAAAAAAAAAGTTATTTTTAAGGAAATGATTAAGATTACTCAAATTTGCATAGAGCAATACCAAATCTGAAATTATGAAAAGAATTTAAGTTTATAATAGATTTTTTTAAGTTGAAATTCTCATTCTAAAAAAACTGTTAAAAGCTTAAATTCTTTTGCACTAAGAAATAAAACAAACATTGTCATGTCATTAAATATTCATTTATTATTCTAACAATCATATACAAAAATAAGTAAATTAAAAACATTTCTTTTTACTATATATATATATATATATATATATATAAAAAGCATTAAAAAAATTTTTTTTTAAAAAACTCATATAAAGGTATTTTCTTGGCGATCTTGATGGTGAAACCTAGGGAGACCATACTAATCAACACACACACACACACATATATATTTATTGGTTTAAATTTTTTTTCTTTTCACTTGCAGTTTGGTTTTGAATATTTTAATACCTTTGGACCCTGACTTATCAAAATCACTCGAAGCCGTTGTATTACAGGAACATATTAGGGCCAAAATATTGGTGTGTATTTTGTTGCCTTATGTTGGGTCCAAACGGTTAAGCAAGATTTCTTATTTCTTTCAGATGTGAAGACCCATTGCTCAAAAGAATTAGTTTAAATGAAAGCAGAAAAAACAAATTTACAAATAGATTGGGGGGGGGTGAAGTTACCATCTCTGAATTGAAAAAAGTAAAAGAAGACATTGTTGAACAGTAAAATTACAATAAGAAAATTGTTCCAAAATAATTTCCCTTGTTGCTAAAGTTGTCAAATTAATATGAGAAAATATATCTCTCCATTGTCATCTGAGTTACAATTATGTGAAAATCCTTCGGGGAATTT
The DNA here is from genome assembly GCA_034780655.1 of Idiosepius hallami. Taxonomy (NCBI): domain Eukaryota; kingdom Metazoa; phylum Mollusca; class Cephalopoda; family Idiosepiidae; genus Idiosepius; species Idiosepius hallami. The sequence goes on along the minus strand of JAUZSX010302086.1, from coordinate 8,440 downwards.
TCTATACTCGAAACGTTTCCAGCCTTGGTCTGCTGTTAGAACACGAAGTGAGTTTTTGTGGCACAAAAGAAGGCCAATGAAAAAAAAAAATTGAAGTAATTTACAAAATTTGAAATCTGGTGATAACGTGTATAAATAGTTTAGATAATTCCAAATGAGTAGTCAAATGAATAAAGAATTGAAATTATATATAATTTTAATTTTCTATCACATAACTACTATATATATATATTTATATATTAGTAGTTAAGTGTAGACAACAGCCTTCAGTGACTCAGTTTCTCGTCTGCGTTTAACTAATATACATGCTCTATCACTGATATTGAGCATTCTAACTATAAATGTAAGCAACATCACTATATTTATTTAGATAAATATAAATACACAATATATATATATAGATATAGATAGATAAAAATAATATTTCAACTTAATTCAGCACACCATCCAAATTTGGATGAACAAATTAAGATACATCAGCAATCTAACTTTATATATATGATATAAAAATATAATGAAAAAAATCCGACACATTTCGGATATAATTAAGCATGGAAAATAAATAACGACGATATTTGCCAAACTTTTTTTTAAAAAACAAAACTAGAGTATCGAGTATTGGGCAGCAATGGTGGAGCATTTGTAAAAACTTGGGCTTTGGAATCATATTATGCGAGTTTAAATCCAAGTCAAAACCATTACATTCACTTTAGATGCTACAGGCAGATGGGGCTCGTTAACTCGGCAGAGCAACTCATCTAGGTGAAGGGTTACACTGAATTAAAAAAAGCTCAACTTGGTTTGGTGCTCGTCCAAGTAAATATTATTTATGCTCAATATTTGTAACTCTATGGGTTTACAAATAGAGCAGTTCTGCCTCCTCAGGTAGCCAGGGTGCCAAAACCCATAGGGTCGTAGTCAAATGCTAAATATATAAAATTAAATAAATGAACCATTATTAACGTGTTTTTTTATATATTTGTGTATATGTGTGTAAAATTTAGACACGTGCCCTTTTTTTTCTAAGTCCTTCAAACAGACTTGAATGGTCATAAAGTATTTTGGAATTACAGCTGATTCATGAATTAATTCAAACCTGCTATGAAAAGCATCAATATGAAATCCATAAACTAAAATTTGTAAAAAAGATGTGTTTATTCTTTTTAATGAGTCTTACCTAAATTAAATGCATATATTATATTTATTTGGTGAGTAGCACCAACCAAGTTTGAATTAAATTAAATGTATATATGTAAGTATGTTTGCATGTGTGTTTGTATTTGATGTGAGAGAGAAACAGATCCTTTTCTATTTTGATAGATACAAGATTGACTGCAAAAACTCTTGATTACATTTTTGTTCATTCGTAGATTTTATTCATTGAGATATTATTGCATTTCTGTTGAGAAGGAGTCCAATTAATATCAAGAAAAAATTGGGTAATTGTCAACTGCAGGTATCTGGACAAAAAAAAAAGTAATATAATCAATTGACACAAGAAATACAGTATCTGATTTAAAAAAAAATGAAAGGGGAGCATGCATGGTTCACTGTGAGTGCACAGCATAAAAAAAGGCATACATAATATTTTGGACAGAAATGTTAAATAGTCCCTGAGAGGTGTTTAAGCCCCTAAAAAGCCCCAGGGTATGCAATCCAGAATTTTGTCATGTTGATAAAAACTGATTTTACATTTGGCACAATTCCCTCTACATTTTGGCCAAGTTTCAGAAAAATCTAATGAATAGATCAAAAGTTATTGGGCAAAAATGTCATTTTTGGGTGTTTTTGATCCATTTCAGGCCCCTGGGTACACAATGAGAATTTTTGTAATAAATTTGTTTTTACTGTGCACATCTAGATATAAAAATACAACTTGTGGCAAAATTTCAGTAAAAAGTAATGGACGGTTATCTGGCAATAGTTTGGACACACACTGAAAACAATAGTCCCTCTCCGATAAATTGGGAACCAAAAAGCAATGTGATCAATTTACATAAGTAAAATAAAATTAAGCTGGTGTAGATACCAGCTGCAATTTTAACAGTGTCTGAAAGTATAATTAAGGAGAGCAGACTAGTGACTGATCGTTTCTAGTTTGGTTTGTATTGGGAGGAAAGTCTAATGTTGCAAGACTTAAAACTTTCACAGAATCCTCACCATAACATCACTGATGCTACTCTCCAGCATTTTTTTATGCAACGTAAATTTGAACTTATATATTTATTTTTGATTAATTCAAGAAAATGGTTTTAAAAGAAAAACAATAAATGATTGCTTACTTTTTGACAGCTGCTTATTCAGACAGCATTTTCCTTTGTAACAAATTCCAATTTTGGACAAGTCCGTGTAGTTTGTGACAGGGAGACAGTTTTCTCGGCACTCAAGCACAGCATTTACTGGCCAAAAGCCCACTTTAGGAAATTGACATACTATAAATACGGAAAAAAGAAAATTGAGAAAGTTGAAATTCACTAATTTTTATTTTGAGACGAGGCATCATAATTTAGGAATTGACTTTATTATTCGGACTTTTGTCCTCATCTTGGTAATTTTTTATGTTTCTACACTATGTTTCGGCCTAGTTTCTCTCAGGCTGTCTTCAGGTGTTTTTATAGTGATTACTGGGGATTCGGTGACAAGACGCAGCATCCCTAGGGAAACTAGGCTGAAATGTAGTGTAGAAAAATCAAATTACCAAAATGAGGACAGAAGTCCGAATAATAAAGTCAATTTCTAAGTTAAAATTCATGTTTTGTTTTCCTTAACACCAAATGGAGAATCCAGGTTTTATCAGAAACAATTTCTGTGGTTTTTAAATATCCTATATAAAATATTAAAAACATGGCAGTCAGACAAAATAAACATTAGACACCAATCACCAAAGAAACTTCAAGTAGTTAGATGACCATTTAAGTATACCAGGTACCATATCTTATGCCTGGATGGGAAATACCCAGGTTAGTATCTGGAGGTGCAGTTAAAACAACTTATTCCATCAATACCTTTCAGCAGACCAGCAGGTGAGACGCCCCCTCTCCTGGGATCTTGGAAGGGCCCAGAGGAACAAACAAAACAACACCAAAAATGTAAGTAGCCTTTTCAGGTTCCAGGTAGACCCTCTGTCAACATCGATCATCTGTCGACACATGTAAGAACCAGCCACAATGTAACAGCATTAAAAAAGAATTTTTTTTTAAAGCATTAGAAATGAATTTAGTAGAAAAATGCATCAGAAATTATTTTAGTAGAAAAAAAGCATTATAAATGAATCTAGTAGATAAAAACACATCAGAAATTATTTTAATAGAAAAAAGCATTTGAAATGAATTTAGTAGAAAAATGTATCAAAAATTATTTTAGTAGAAAAAAAGCATTAGAAATGAGTTTGCATCCAACTTACAATTATTTAGCATCGAGGTGGGACTGATGCTTATTTTGGTGTTTGTTGATGGGATTACCTTCTCTACACAATAAAGTTCTCCATTTCTTAAACAATACTCGATAACAATATCATTGTTGCATTTTGATGGATTTAGAACACAACGAAAACCAGTAACCTCACAATGGGTGCCTTAAAGTGGAAAAAAAAAAAAAAGAATAAATAATAAAATAACATCCAAAGAATACAATTACTGTGGTCTTAGTAAATAATTTAAATAATTGAGCTCATGCTCTGGAATCGTATTTCACAAGTTCAAATCCCAGTCAAAACCATTGCATTCACCTTTAACTGCCTTGGGCAGATGGGGCTCGTTAACTCGGTAGAGCATCTCATCTAGGTGAAGGGTAACACCTAATGTAAGACACCCGTGTAAGAGCACGTAAAAATGGCCTTGAGCTAAACTTGGGTTGGTGTTCACTAAGTAAATATAATATCTATTATACTATTAAAACTCTAATGGCATTTGAAAGTGTTCTACATCCGGTTTTGAATTTATGCATATGCATGTGGATAGATCAAGTAGGCGCTTTATTTACAGAAGAAAATATGAAATTGAACTTTGAACACTGCTATTCTTAAATAGTCACCCATCTAACTACTGGCCAGGCTCAACGTTGCTTAACTTTGGTGATCTGACAAGAACTGTTGTCTCCAATGCAACTTGACCGTATAAATCATATCAGCATTTTAGAAGCTGTGATTCTTGCATAAAATTTTTTTTTCAAACACTAAGAAGATACGAAAAACCATTTTTGAATTAAAAATAAACAAGTAAATAAATAGTGTTTTTGAAAATTAAGAAAAAATAATTCATTTTCAAACACTAAGTGTTTTTTAAAAAAAAATATTGGCAAGTCCCCGGCACCGGGCAATACTTTTAGTAAAATATATATCAAGTAATTTTATTGCTCTTGTTTTACTGGTAAATAATAATAATTCTTTGAATATAAAATGTCTTATTTTGATTCAATTGTAGATAATAATAGTAATATTAATAATAATGTTGCACCATACAGTCTTTGACTGGAATTGGCTAGAACATGCTGGAACTCAGAAAAGTCTTGTTTATATTTACTTCGTCAAGCACTGACTCAAGTTTGGCACAAGGTCATTTTCACGTGCCCATTATATCCATGGACTTTGTAAACAGTGTTGCCCTTCACCTCGATGAGGATATATTTACATAGTCGAGCACCAACCCAAGTAAGGCACAAGACTCTTTTTACATGCTCATTAGATCCCCTGTTTTTTTAAAATCAGTCTTTTCCTTCACCTAGACGAGTTACTCCCTGAATTAGTAAGCCCCCTCTGCCAAAGACAGGTGAAAGTAAATGCAATGTTTTTAAGAGGATTTAATTTGTGTAATACGATTCCAGGGTCCAAACTTTTACCAATGCTTCACCCTTGCTGGTCTAGGACTGGCTTTATTATTACTATTCATTGTAGTATTAACAACAGTTATTAAAAACAAGTGTAGCATGCATGGTCCCCCGTGAGTGCACAGTGAATGGAGCATAAAAAAAGACATACAAAAAGTGTCATTTTGTGGTGTTTTTTACCCATTTTAAGCCCCTGGGGACACAACGAGAATTTTTGTGATAAAATTTTTTTTTTACTATGCACAACTAATTATAAAAATACAACTTCTGGCAAAATTTTAGAAAAAATTAATGGATGGTTTTCTGGCGATCGTCTGGACACATAGACGCAAGCCACTGAAAACAATGGTCCCTCTCTGATAAATCGGGCGACCAACAAGAATTAAAATGATATTAATGATTGTATTAAAAATTGTGTTAAGGGTTTGAGGTTGTATCGAACATACAATTACTTAGCAAGAATGCGTTATTAGCAATACTTAAAAAAGACAAAACAGAATGACCCCTTTATCTAAGCTCAAGAGAATCAGGTAAATAATTATACTACCTATACAAGACATTAGGCAGCAAAGTGGAGCAGTGGAAAAAGCTCAGACTATGGAATCATATTACGAGGGTACAAATCCCAGTCAAAACCATCTCATCTACATTTAGCTGCCTCGGGCAGAAGGGAGCTCATTAATTCAGGAGAGTTTCTCATCTAGGTGAAGGGTAACACTGATTTCAAAAGCCCAAAAAAGGTCATCTAGGTTGGGGGTTTAGCATAGGTTGGGCAACTCCTTCTTTTAAATACAAGTATGGTAGGGAATAAGCAAAACAAATTTGCTGCCCAATGCATCACTAGGTGCAAGGGTTGATGGATTAATACAAGACAGTATCTATTTGGCCCTATCTTTTTCATTCTATACTTCAGTCTAAGAACTACTACATAGAATCATCTATCTCAATCTCTCTCCCACTACTTCTCTCTCTCCCTGACCCAAGAGAACAAAAAAGAATTTAGTACTCCTCAAAGCAGCCCAGCCAATAAGATGTCTATTGCCAGTAGTGGACAATTCTGCTAGATACACATAATACTCAGACCAGTATGTAAAGATAAGAAAAATAAAGATATTCCTTTTTTTTGACCTATCAGCCTCTATGGGTTGTTTAAGGTCTTTCTTGTTTCAAATCTTCTGATAAATTTTTGTTCTTTTAGGAATTCAAAAATATTTTTTGTATTATTTGCATTGAATAGATTCGTTTTGAGGTTGACAAATGATACTCCTTTTAAAGGTTAATATTTGTATTTTTATCAGGGCTGTGCTTAGAGGCCCCAACAGACCCCACAATTGCGACGGGGGGTCTACAAGGCTCCTTGGCTTTACAGATCTTGAATATATATATATATATATATATACTTGGTGACCAGCACGAGCCATGTTTGGCACAAGGCCATTTTTAAGGTGAATGCATTGGTTTTGACTGGGATTTGAACTTGCATACTACGATTCCAGAGCCCAAGCTTTTACCAATGCTCCACCTTCGCTGCCTTTTACAGATCTTAAATAATTAAAAAAATTACCAAATTAATTAATGATCAGGATTAACTAGAAAATCATTATCTCTACTATCAATCTATCCCTCTTTCTGACTATCTCTCCTCTCAATATATATTTGTATATGTATGTATATATGGTCTTTGATAGGCTCCAGCATGTTTTTTTTTTTGGGGGGGGGAGGAATTTACTTTTTTAGAGGAAAGGGGGCTGCAAGACGCATTCTGCGACAGCGTCGCCAGGTGGCTAAGCACGGCACTGATTTTCATTATTATTCTGACACCCAAAATACACAAATACGTTTTACAAAACTTTGACTCAACTTACAATTATTGTTTAAAGGATTGGTTTGTGGTTTGGTTTGCGTTTCAACTGTTGTTCTCGGTGGAGTCATTGCTGTTGTTGTTATCATCAGTGTAGTTGTTGTCTCTAGTGTGGTCGTTGTTGGTTTCGTTGTTGTTGATATTTTTCTCTTCAAAATACAAAAAAGTTGTCCGTTCATACTGCATACATTGGTGTGATCTGCCTTAACGAGGTTGCAATATGAAGTCATTCGCTGGCAAATATTTTCAGGTTTTAAGCAATTTTCACCTTGATAATATGAATAAGAGAAAGAAAAAAGATTCATACTACAATTTTTATTAAAAAAATGTTTATCATTTTTAAAACTTCTTATAAATATATTTACTTGGTGAGCACCATCCTAAGTTTGGCACAAGGCCATTTTTATGTGCTCTTACCTGAGCTTTTTACATTCGGTGTTACCCTTCACTTAAATGAGCTGCTTTCCCCGAGTTGATGAGCCCCATCTGCCTGAGGCAGCTAAAGGTGAATGCAATGGTTTTGATGGATTTAAACTCACGTACTACGATTTCAGAGCCCGAGCTTTGCTGCCCAAAGTTCATATAAATATATATAATCATTAATCATATAAAATTATTGTTTCATATTTGTTAATCCCAGACAGTAACATGTCTACTGCCAGTGGAAAATTCTACTCGACACACAAAGTACTCACACCATTATGTAAAATAAAGTTCTTTCTTTTAAAGGTTAATATTTATATTTTTATTATTCAAATATACAAATATTACGGTACTTTTATTGAAAATATTTTTGTCACAGCTGTATTAACTATGGCTGCAACAAAAATATTCTCAAATAAAAGCATATTGTCACAGCCTGAGTGACAATATAGGGCCGTGACAAGAACATTCTTTTTATGTAAGCATATTCTTTATTCTTTTTTTTATGTAAGCATATTCTTTTATTCTTTCACATTAGCAGTCTCGGGCAGATGGGGCTTATTAACTCGGGAGAGCAGCTCATCTAGGTGAAGGATAACACCGAATATAAAAAGCCCGTGTAAGAGCACTTAAAATGGCCTTGTGCCAAACTTGGGTTGGTGCCCACCAAGTAAATATAATATTCTTTATTCTTTGCATACAGAATATTCTTTTAACAAAAAGCATATTATTTTTTTTTAAATATTATTTTTGTTAAAAGCATATTTTTTAAAAAATAACAGGAAACATATTCTTTAAAAAAAAAAGAACATTCCTGAGAAATAAAAGCATATTCTTTTTTAAAAAGAATATTCCCTACAAAAAAAGCATATTCTTAAGCATATGCTTGAAGAATAAGAATCTAAAGCATATTTTAAAAAGAATATTTCCAGCATATCAAGAGAATATAAAGCATATTTTAAAAAGAATATTCTAATCACAGTCCTAGTGATTAAATATTTAACTTAGATTTCTCTTCTTCAGGAAAACTTTTAAAATTTCAACTGCATGTTTTTTTTCAGGTTTATTTGTTTTGGTGATTTTTTTTTTTTTTTTGCTAAAATCGAAATAAAATTGAAAAATAAAATACTGAAGAAAGCAAGACTCACAGTCATTAATACTGAGATCTTTTTCAACGCAATAGATGTTGCCAGACGTGGAGCACTTGGTTATGAAGGCATCAAAGTTACAATCTGGGTAAATATTGGTGCAGGAGTAACCTTTTTCTGAACACACGGGACCTGCAAGATAGAATAAAATGTAAGATTATTGTTGCTTGGGGAGGGATGGTTG
>JAUZSX010302076.1:0-12990 GCA_034780655.1 Idiosepius hallami | reverse complement strand
AGAGAAACAGCGAGAGAATGAGAGATAGAAAAAAGAGAGACAAAGACACAGAAACAAAATAACACAGACACAAAAATGTTTGAATATAAACATCTATAAAAGTCAAATTGTGTGTATGTTTGTACAATCAGTCTCTACCAAACTTTTCTGTAAATTTTTGGTTTACCAACTTGAATTTTGATATAAAAAGCATTCAAACCTGGACCACGCTTTTAAATCTGTTTTCAGACAGAAATTAAACTGGTATGGGATCAAAGTTAAATTTTACCTTTGCAGACTCTACTAAACTTTTCCACCAATTTCAGGTCTAAACACTTGAAATTTGATATATTTGATATTTGGACCTGGGGAACACTTTCTAATGGTTTTAAGCTAGGATAATAACTGCTGAATAATAATACACATGCAGACTGGTACATGATAAAACAAGAAATGGTTACAAAAGCTGAATGCAATCTAAACTTTGGTGTTTTTTTTCTTTTTATTATTTGTTTGTTGGAATAAATTTTCTTTAATTTTGTTCAAAAGACAGATTTCCACATCGAAAGGCATAAATCTGAATTAAGAAATAATGAGACTTTATAGATTTGTATTGAATAAGAGAAAAAAAAAAGAAAGGATGATAAATTTTCTTTCATGTGAAATAAAAACAGAAAAACAAATCCAAAGAAACAAAAATCCAATGCTTGACAATAAAGCACTTAAAAGAGTTTATCAGTAAATCATTAAAAATTTACATTTTAAACTGGGAGCTTAACCGAATGTCCATTTTGACTTCATGATTCATTCTCTAATAAATAAAGAGTATAAATAAATAAATAAATAATTGCCTGAAAGCAATAAGTTGGCTTATATTATACAATAAGACTAAGGAAAAGCACTTATAAAACATGAAACAACATCAACTTGTTTGAAGCTGGATTAAAAAACAAAAAAAAACAAGTGGGGAGGTTCAATTGGGACAGTGGATAAACAATTGGACTTTGGAATCATAATACAAGAGTTCAAATCCCAGTCATTCTGTTTGCATCTATATTTGGATTGTTACCCTTGCAGAAGGTATGAATCCTTACATTCCCTCCAGCTAGGGATTAAATAATATAATGTTAAAAAAAAGAACAACTTATTTCCATTGGACGAATGATTCAGTTTTTAAAAATCTGCTTAAAAACAGTATTATTACTGTTTTTATCTCAAAATGCCGCTCCCTGGCATGTGCGACTCAGGGGGGAAAACGAGCTGTCCGCCCCTCTCTTGCTAGACCACTGCTAAGAGTAGCATCTGCATTTCTAGATGTTCCTTTGGTTAAAAACTTTTAAAAAACCAAGAGAAGAGAGAAGAGCAAGAAACCTTTTGTCCAACATTGTTGATGTGGTAAAAGATAAAATACAAATACTTGAAATTTCAAAAAGGTTAAAGTTATGTGTTACATTGCAACAAACAAGATTATAATAACAATTAGTCTGTAATTAACTTTTAATTGCACCAAATTATCAAAATAACATGTTTCACACTAAATGTACTTAAAGAGCTCAGTAATTAAACAAAAATTATTTTTTTGAAAAAAATAGAAGATAAAATAAAATTGTACAACAAGCAACTCATTTTACTAAACAATTTTTTTTTCTTTAATTTGGTTTGAGAGCTTCTAAGATGTATGTCCATGTTTTTTTTTAAGACTTTAATTATATTATTGCATTTCGATGCACTTATTCAGAAAAGTGTGATTTTAACTTCAATTAGTCAGTTTTAACTTAAGATTAACTAACTAAACATGTACTACAACCATTTTAGGGGAAGTCCACTTGGGACAGTAAATAAACAGATTTCAGAATCGTAATTTGCGAGTTCAAATTCTAGTCATTCAATTTGCATTCATAATTAGACTGAAACCCTTGGGAAAAGTATGAATCCTCACAGTCCCTTTAGCTATGGGTTAAATAGTGGATAAAAAAAACAAAAAAAACAGGTGTTGACAAAAAAATGTTTCTCAGTAATGATTATTCTAGACATTAGACAACTAAAAATGGTTGATATGCCATGAAACAAAGAAACATTTTCAATTAAATATCTTTGGAAATCCTTTGCTAAATTTATACATTTAGTTGTTTAGTAGTGTTAATTTTGAGAACAATATCATCATATCGTATTGCACCATGAGGTGCATGGTGCAATAATTGGTTGCCATGAAAAGAGTAGCAGGTGCACTTCACTGCGTGCAGGGTTGTTACTTGCCATAATACAGTACCTGGTATTCTTAAATAGTCACCCATCTAACTACTGACCAGGCTCAATGTTGCTTAACCTCGGTGATCTGACCAGAACTGATATCTCAAAACAATAAATAATGTATGTATTAATTTCTCAGACTGTTGTCCTCATCATTTATGGTTGTCTTACATCGGGAGGAGGAGCGATATGAACTCAGATGAGGGTGTGTTGTGAAGGGAGACTTAGAGCAATTACAGTAATATTGGTGTTGGTAGAAAGACTCGAAAAACAGGACAATTTAATAAAGCGCTTCCCAGTTCCTACAAATAGATGTTTGTGCCTGTATACTTCAACCACATTTTTTTTTTTTGGGGGGGGCTATTCCAATGTTTGTATCTATTATTCCTATTTCTTTCTTTAATACAAATTTACAATGTTTTATTATTATTTTACTACCGTTTTTATTCTGTCAATTTTGACGGCATAGGTCTGCTAGTTCGTAGATAGGGCAAAATCGTTATCAACCATTTTAAAGCGAATTTAAAAATAAAAAAAAGAAAAATGGAAAAATAAATCGAAATTGGATGCGATTAATGTCAGGTAAATATAGAAAAAGGATTGAAGGTGAAACTTTAATTAAAGTGAACAGAGAACACTGTCAGAAAGAAAGAAAAAAGATAAAGTAGTTCAAAAAGGCAAAGAATTAATTAGATAACAGAAGAAAATTTAATGAAATATGTCATTTAGTCAGACACGACGGGGAAAGAGACTAGGAAAGAAGAAGAAGAAGAAGAGCAAGAAAGGGCGAAAAAGAAAATAAAAAAAAAGAAATCATTGACAACAATAAATGACTGTTCGGTTCACTTCACCTCAGAAAAAAAAAATAGTTGGCTATTTTAGTAGATATAATATATATAATCAAAAAAGAATTTCAGGAATTCGACGAAAAAAAAATATTTGTATTGACCGAGAAAGAATAAACAATAGAATATATATATTTTTTTAAAATTAGGGGTTTAAATAACATTTCAATGATGGAAGAAGAATAATCAACGAAGTCTGGTTGAAATACGTTTTGAATTCTAATAGATTATCCAGGGTTTTTGAAAAGTTGGTGTGGGTGTGTCGTGTGCAGTTAAAAATATAATGTCTTTATTCCAACGGAGAATATTTTTAGAATTTCCTTTAAGATGTGAAGACGGCCTGGGGTGAATATGGAACATGCCGAAAAATCCCAAGTGGGAAAAACATTATAAATCCGAAATAAAGTTATTATCTAAGATTGCAAATAAACATTTTTTTTAGTAATAAAATAAAATTGGGTATTTATGCATTGTTCCTTTGGCACTTTAGGTGTTTTAAAAAAAGGAAATATTGAATTTGGTTCCACCAAGAGAGAATTAAACACCATGAAACCGTGACAAACAAGTGTTCACGAAATGTTGCTAAAAAAGGTTAGTGTTGACAAATTCTGGCAGATATCAAGGTTAAAGGGAAACTTTTCTATAATAATGATAATAATAAAACAGTAATTGGACAAAAATGGCTAACCCCGATACAGAATTTACTCCTGTTCAAGTAGTAGCAATATTTCATGAAGACATGTCGCGAAATTTGATCATGGTGTTGAATTAATTCCCCTTGGTGGAACCAAATTTGATATTTCCATTCCATTCTTTAAAAGACCCAAAGTGTCAAAATGACCTAAAATTGTGTTGTCTAAATGTGTTAAAATGTTTTAAGTAATTTAATTTTCTATACTCATAGTGCACTTCACTTGCAGTGCAACAATCAACATTCAACAACAGTGGCAGTGTAGTGAGTGCATGCAGTGCAGTGAGTGGTGGAGTGGCCCTCCAACTTTTTGGGCACCCTATTTTTACATTTCTAAAAAAAATATATATCTTGATATGAAAAGTAAAAGTAGAAATTATCAGTGACAAAGCTGGGAGGGGGCGTTTCCTCGGGTGACAGTAAAAGAAGGGTGACTAAGATGGGAAAATAGTCTAAAAATAGGATTTATTTATCAATGGAATAACATTGTGTCACCCATGAGTCTTTGATATCAATTTCAAATTCATTGACACACAACCACAGACAGAGCTCTTGCCAAATCAAAATTGTGCTTGGGGGTGATAACTGAAACTGAACAGTTCATAAGTCTTCAATCTACGGAGAGGAATCTCTTGTCACCATCTAATTCGCATTCTCACTGTTCGTTGTTTTGCGTCATTTTTTACTTATAACACTTATATCTCGACTTCCAAATTTCGGTAAATTTATAGTTTAGGTGTGAAATAAATAGCTCTAGTACAAAAAAAAATGTTTAAAATATTTATAACAATGATAAGGATGAGGACAACAGTCCGAATAATACTTGTATAAAAAATGTTTTGTTTTTCAAATAAAATTTTTGGGGGCGGAGCAACCGGAGCTTACGACAAATCTACCAAAAATAACCGTTCACCAACCCCTAACCCCCACCTACTTAATACTAATGATTTGAAACAAATCAAACCTAACACCAACCCCTTAGAACCCTTCCCTTTGGAAAATTATTAATATCTCCGGAACAAATAATTTTCGACGTAAAACATACACGCGGTGGAGTGTGCACTCACTGCCACTGTGCTCGTTGTGCACAGAAGGAGTCTTGCCTATCTACGGGGCTGTTAGTGACCTAGTTACTAGGTAGGTGTCTCATTATTAAAATTTTTATCACTAATTAAAATGGCGACCTTTTCGGCACTGCTAGTGCTAGCTAGTTACCTAGCTTGGTAGTTGGTTGGTGTCTCTTTGGACTGATTGCTTTGTGCCTCTCTTATGTTGATATGTTGACGTTGAAACAGAGTGGTTTATCCTTGAGAATTCACCACATTTGGCAACAGAATTTAATCACCCATTTTTTATGGAATTCTCTGTTAACGACGCGCTTGTTGATAGACCGATCTCTGGAACGACTTAAGGTCCTAAGTTATTTTGACAAGGATTTCCTGAGCCATCACCAAGAGATCATCGAATCAAAGAACACGAGAGGTTATACAAGGACATAATTAACTTGTCTCTCTCTGTGGAAGCAAAGGAAGTGGCTGACGATAACTTTCCATATAGATCTGCAATATTCTTACCCTTACAAAATCTGAGGAATTTACTTGTGCCCCAGACGAAGGCACTCTGCATCTGACACCCTTCGAACCCGCTGCAACCCTGGCCTGGAGTATGAGCTGGCAAAGCCTAAAATCACCTGCACCACATTTGACGGCCTTTACCGGGAGAATAAATTTGCCTTGTATTTTTTACCAATTTCTTTATGAGGATCAAGGGACAATGTACATCAAGGACCAGGAATATAGCATTGTTGAACAGTTTCAGTACGATGACACTTTGAATCCTTGCACCTCATACGTCGATCCTTTTGCAGACGTGTTTGGGGACAGTCTGGTGGACAGACAGGAGCGTGGAATGGATCTTCAGTCTTGGGTCTCTGGATCTCCCTGAATCAGAAATTAACTCTGACTACGACAAGGATAAATTGAAGGATTTTATGGACAATATATCCATTAGGGAGGGGCATTATTCAATCAAACTACCCTGGTATGAAGACAAATTACGGAAGGTCTAATCAAATCACTATGGTGGCTATCAGGTCTTGGACAAGGTGGTTAAAGATTTAGAGAGAAAGGGATTGTATGACGAATATATGAGGGTTTTTGAAGAATAAGCGCGTCGTTCTTTTTAGCCTTAACAGAGAATCCAGTCGAGAGAATCCATTCCGTAAAAAATGGGTCATTCATTCTGTTGCAAAATGGGGCGAATTCTCAACGATAAATTCCTCTGATGTTGCTATGTTAACGTTGCAACAGAGTGATCTGTTGCGACCAAGAAGGTCCGATAGTTGATAGCGATATCTACTCAAAAACAAACAGGTTAAATTAGTAATACGAAATCGTAATTCGTAGTCACAATACGAAGCGTATTATTCCCCTCTTTTTTTTTCGTCTTTTTCTTCTAGGGAAGGGCATCGGTGTCTAAAGTCACTTTTCACTTCTTCATTTGACCATAAAATGTGTTGAGGCGAGTTGAGTTACAGTGTCAAACTCACAGTATCCTTTAATTTTCATTATTTTTATTTTTACGATTAAGAATTACAAGTCGTTGAAATGTTTTCGAAGGAATATTCATCCAACAATTCACACAATGAACCTTACATAAAAGCTCGATACAAAAGAAAAAAAATTATACACAGATAAATTTTAAGGACATTCCATTCGTTCCTTAATGCATGTTTTAAGTTCAATATTAAGGTATTTACTTCAGTAAAATATTTAATCGCAACAAATTTCCATCACTACCACAAAATAATTCCACGTTAATCAAACAAATGAAAATATATTTAACCTACGCGACACATAAGCATTTAGTTGCAAGAAATTTCAATAGAAACTGACTCACCTTGATTTGAAGTCTGAGGAAGTATGTCCGTCTTAGGTTCCATGTATCTTTCTTTCTAGATATTATTACTGTTGTTAATCCAATAATTCCCTTTTTTTGTTAACCATTGAATTCTAATCAATTCTAGAACCCGTTCATTGAATCTTTAATGAAAATTAACAGGCGGTCAACGTCACAACTAAACTCGTCTGTTCATCTTGAAAATATCCGAGCAACTCATTGAAAATGGCGGCAAAACTTTCAAACGTTTAATTTATTTTAACTTTAAAGCATTTTGATTGGTCCTTTCGTTTGTACTCAAATCATCAGATTTAAAATCAGTTCGCAAAATGTTCACTACTCTCATTTGTCCTTTTATTTTAACTTGTCGTCATCTGGGTCGTCAGTACAATTAAAGAAAGATTTTATAGATAGATTTTTAAAAATCAATCATTTAAAGAAAAAAATACTTTTAAGAATACTTTCTTATTTTAATAAACATTTATAAAAATCAATGAAAATACTTATATTTGAAGGAAAACATTTGAAAAAAATTTTTTAGCTGATAAGAATTCAATTTAATTTTCAATAGATTTTCAAAAATTCTAAAAAGACAACAAAATAAAAAATGATTCATGAAAAAATATATAATTCATAAATAACACAAAACTTATAATTTGAAGAAAACAAATCATTTTTACGTGGGATTTTTTAATATTTCCTGTGGGTTTTTACACAAAAATTTAGTACTCCTTGGGGAAACTCAACTGTATATTGCGCACATAAGCATTTTTATTTTTAAAAAAAGTTCTTACAAGGTTTAGATGCAGTGGATGCAATGCACTGAAGATTGGGCTAATTACTGAAAACAAACTTTTTTTCTGTCGAAAATTTAATTCTAACCGTAAAATAAAATAAAACTAAATTAAAAAAAAAAACTTACGAAAAAGAGATGTGCATATTGCCCTCGAAGAAAATGAAAGAAATTTAATTGAACCAATAAAAATCTTTTTATATGCCTTGTCTCGGTGCCTCCTCTTCACTCTTACAGGACCGTTCGTTTAAAAAAAAAAATGCGTGTGCACTCACTGACACTGCACATACAGAGTACTATGACAGGACATTCGAATAATTTTCTTTTACCTCACCACACCACCGATCATTGAAGCCACAATTATTTATTAAAAAAATATTTACTTAAAAGAACGAGAACATTTAAAAGTGAATTTATTTATTTATTTATTTATACATAATGCAATCGCTGTTTTAAACAAAGGTGGGGTTAAAAATGTCCTGTACCTAGCAGAGTACACAGCAGTTTCGTCCGTCAAGGAGAACCAAACATTTTTTACGAGGTTTAGACACAGACAGACAGGAAAAGGGATTGATAGATAGATTTCATCATATAACTGTAATAATGATTGATTTTCTACTTAATTCAAATAATTAATTATTTTGGTTAATTTTTTGCATTACAAAAGATCTGGGAAGCCAAGGATCCTTGGAGCCCCTAGGGAGCTTGCACCCCCCAGCAGTTGCGGGGAGGCCTAAGAACAGGACAGCCCTGTGTGGAGTTAACAATGATGAGGATGAGGACAACAGTAAAAAAAAAAATAGACTTACAAATTAATTATCAAGCCTCATTCATTCCAAGGGTATTAAAAAAACGATTCCACTTTTTTTTTATAACCAAGATTAATTTTGTCCAGATGTGTATGTGTGTGTGGTGTGTGTTTGGACTTCGTATGATTTTCTTTTTTTTTATGGCGACAAAGGGGTCTTTTTATTTTTAGTGGCGACTTCAATATTTTTGGTGCTTTTGAAAGCCAGTCTGCAAGGAAAAGAGTTGTCAAAAGAACAACAACTCCAACTGCCATTCTATTTATTCACGTCATTTTTTTTGCTTTTATCATATTTTTTTTTTAGAATACGCCATGGTTTTTTGAGGAGTTATTTTTAACTCTAGAATTTGTAGAACAAAAGAAAAAGAAGAATATAAATTTCATCTAACTCTGACAAATTACATAACTCCTGCGAGCAATTTCCGTTGACAGGAGACTTACTTAATTTAACCAGAATAAAAATAGAGAGCTCTACTTTAACTGGAATTAGGATTAAATATTTTTCTGGCCTAAGGTTGGATACTTTTTAGACAGGCTTCGTGTATATTTGGTTGGGGCAAAAAATGTCATTTTTAGACGTTTAACTTTAAACAATCATAACTCCTTAGTAAACTTTATTAATAGAAATAAAAACTATTAGAATTGATACATTTTTTGTTTCATTGAATATCAACGACATGCAATCAGTTTTCTTTATTCTATATCCTTCCTAAGTTTTATTTTTCTTAACATCCGTGGTGAATTCCTTTAGCAACTCAACATGTTTTGAGATAATCCGAGAGAGCGCTTTCAGACCTATCTAGGTCCATCTGCCGGGGCTTAGAGGAGATATTTATGCGGATTATTTACAAGTTAAAAAAATGTATACAATGTGTGGGATGAGTCTTAGAATAATCGTATATATATATATATATTTTTTTTTTTTTTCGAAAGTCGAAACGGCCGTCCAGTACTCCTGTGTCTGTTGAAAATTCGGCGATTTCTTTCTTTATCAAGGTGAATTATTATTTAATTCATCAAGTGCTCCTATCTAAAAAAACACACACATATATATATATATATATTCTAAAACTTTTTGTAATCAAGTTACGGATGAGTTTGGAGCTGGTAATGAATAACAAAAATAGTTTTGTTGAAGAGCTTTATGTATTGGATTTGATATTTCTCCACCTGATTTTCACCATTTAAATCGTCAAAATGCAAAACACCCAGTTATACAGAGCACGTAAAAATGGACGTGTGCCAAACTTGATTTGGTGCTCGACCAAGTATATATAATATAGGGTTTTCCAATCAATAAATAAAACCTATTTTCAATGTATTTTCGTACTTTAGTCTTGGTGAAACAATTTTTGTGGGTAACATTTTTTTGCTGTCACTCGGGCAGGACAGACCCTCACTCCTCAGTTACGCAACTGGACGATCTTTTTGAGAGATTGAAATACTCTGTTTTCACTCAGAGGGATTAAAGGTTAATAACGGTCGTAGTAAGTAAACATATTGATGTTCATTTAAAGATCAAAACGTTTTAATTATCTTACCTTTTGATACTTTCCTGCTGATACGTCTGTCTCCCAATTCGATCTAAAAACAAAAAAAAGGGGGGGCGAATAAATTTATTGCAGATTTTGTCCTCATCTGTGTAGAAGTAAAGTTGGTCGAAACGTAAGGAGAAACTAACCAAAGTCTACCAAGATGAGAATAAAAATCCGCAATAAAGTTAAAACTCAAATTATGAAACCTCATCTCAAAATAAGTGAGAAAAAACAAACTAAGAAGGTAAGAACAAAAGTCTGCAATATTCAGATATGAAACTTCATCTCAAAATAAAAATACAATTAAAAACTCGATAAGGAACTGACTAAGAAACGCAGTGAGAAAAACACCATAAACTACCAAGATGAGGACAATAGTCCACAATAAAGTTAATACGCAGTCTAATCTTTTATTGAAATCGCTTACACACTTAATAAATTTAGTTTTAAAACACAACGAACGCACTGTTTCTGGTAATGGCGAAATTAAAAACCATTTTATAAATATAAAAAAAACCGAAAATTGCATTTTTCTCAGCGAAAAATTTACCTTACAAAGTTGGCTCTCCATACATCTTCGTCTTTAGGGGGACCCTTTGAAGATTGTGTGCCAGCCAGAAGAGTTTTAAAGGGCACAGCCAACTCCACTTGCCAAAATTTATCTACAAAAATATACAAATATAAACTCAGAGTGTTCCAAAACTAATGAAACCCATTAATTTGATTACCATTTATTACTAAAACAAAATACGCGTAGATTGTTCGAGAAGAAATGAAGGATAAAAATGTAAGAAGATTTACCTGGGACTTGAGGTTTATTGATTTGACCTTCCATATAAATAGCACGGATGAGCTGACTGTCCCATAAGGCAAGAGGCTCCCCGTCATCTAGATAAGGCTGAAAAAGAACCAAATTTCAGGATGTATATATCATATCTATAGAAAAAATATATTATAGTGATGAAAAGTCAAAATACCCATTTGCAAAAAGGTCCAATTTGCCATATCGTCCATTCCAAATTCGTCCATCGACAATAATGTCCAATTTTTTTAACGTTTTTAAGTGCAAAAAAAATACGTCTAAAGGAAAACATTACTAGCCAAAAAATAAATTACCAAACCATACACCTCCTGAGAAACGAAATAATCATCTATTTATTTGATTATCTATTTATCTAATTATTTAAATAATTTAATTTAAAAAAAAGGGACTTTTTTGCCAATGGACGATTTTGCATAATTGGACAATCATTCATAGACATTAAAAGAAAATGGACATTATTGTCGATGGACCAAATTGGAATTGGACTTATGGCAAATTGGACGATTTGACCTGAATCAATTATAGTTCTTCGAAAAATAAAAATTTATTTATTTATGAAACTATTTATTGTGTTTATTATTTTTCTTTGATATTTCGATCTGATCTTAAGAGAAAGTCAATTTGGCCTAGTGGATAAACAGTCGGACTTCGGAAATCGTAGTACGTGAGTTCGAATCCCAGTCGTTCCATTTGCGTTCGTAAATCGACTAATACCCTTTGGAAAGGGACGAATCCCTATATATTCTCTAGCTATAGGTTAAATAGAATCATTGTATCATTTTAAAAAAACCTCGTGTGTATAGATAGAAATGATTGTCCTTGGCATTAAATGACCTAAAAAGATTGATGTGCCGTAAAACACAAACAAGAACGAACTCGGTCTTGCCTTAACCGAATTTTAGATTTTTAAATAAATTTAGAAGAAAAAGAAAAAAAAACGTTAAAAGTAGCGTCTGACGCGAGAAGTCACGTGACGGAGAATGAAATTGAATTAGAATATTTTTTCTAAGTATTTAAAATATTTCTTTTTTTTTTATCTTATTGGTACTTTATTGAAAGTGTTGTAAGATATAATGGGGTCTTACTTCAGTAAGGAATGTGGATGGTGTGCAAATAAATTCGGAAGGAAGGCCCCGAATTGGGGGGCACATTAATCTTCTGATGAACCCAGTATACTTGTGGATTTAATTTTTTACGATTTGCATCAACCCAAAAACTCAAAGAAGAAAGTTCTAGACGAAGAGGATGAAAAGACTTTTTAAAAAAGATAGCTTTCTCTTTTTCTTTTTTTCTTTTTTTTTGGGGGGGAGTTTCAAGAAAGAGAGAGAAAGAAGAGAGAAAGTAAGGGAGAGAGAAAGAGAAAAAGAGAAAACGAAATAAAGAAAGAGAAGAGAGAGAGAAAGAGAGAGAGAGGGGGAGATATATATATATAGAGAGAGAGAGAAAGAGAGAGAGAGGGAGATAGAGAGAGAGTGAGAGAGATAGAGAGAGAAAGAGAGAGGGAGAGAGAGATCGAGAGAGAGAGGGGGGACAGAGAGAGAGAGGGAGAGAGAGAAAAAGAGAGCAAGAGAGAGAGAGAGAAAGAGAGAGAGAGGGAGAGAGAGAAGGATATATATATATATATATATATATATATATATAGAGAGAGAGAGAGGGTGAGATATATATATATATATATATATATATATATATAGAGAGAGAGAGAGGGGGAGATATATATATATAGATAGAGAGAAAGAGAGAGAGAGATAGAGAGTAATTTCCTTCTTCTAAAATCTTTTTTACTCACACGACTCAACATTGTGTCGGAAACCGTTCCAAGTGCATTGATAACAATTTCTTTATACCTGAAAAAAAAATGTATATATATGCATATTTAAATTTTCATGAGCTTACAAAACTGTGTCACTTCAAAATAAGGACCTTCCGCATCTACACACTTTTCATGCGTCTCTTCCAATCTTGGCAGACCTCCTTCGGTAGTCCCGTCGTGTAAATTTCCTATGCTTCTTTCAGCTTCTCTGTTAATTGAAATCTGATTTCCCTGAGGCTCTCTTTCCTGCACCGGAACAGAAAGAAGTCACATGGGGCTAGGTCCCCTGTCGGCCACCCAGGTGGTTACTAGCGTTGACTTGTCATATGATAAATAAGTAATGAGAAAATTTCAGGAGAGTTTGTGGTAGCTTTGACCGTTGTTTAATAAGTTATTTAACTCGATTTTTTTTATTGAATCGTCTATTTATTTGTTTGTTGAAATTATTTTCATATAGTTTCTAATAATCTATTTAAAGTTAAAAATACTCACTTGTGGTGGCTCTGATCACTGTCTAATAATATCTGTAAGAAAGAGAAAAGGGGTATTACGTAT
>JAUZSX010302065.1:0-12990 GCA_034780655.1 Idiosepius hallami | reverse complement strand
GAAGGTTTACCCGGTTGAAACGTAGTGTTTTAAAAAAATATAAAAATAAAGATGAGGACAATTGTCCGAAAAATTCCTCTAAAAAAAATGTCATTTTGCCCATTACGGTGTGTTTTTGACCCATTTAAGGCACCTAGGAACATAAGAATTTTCATAATAAAATTTTTTTCCATGCACATCTACATATAAAAATACAACTTGTGGCAAAATTTAAGAAAAGTAATGGACAGTTATCCAGGATTCGTCCGAACACACAGGTAGACAGACACACACTGAAAAGAATGGTCCCAGCTCCGACAAATCAGGGGACCAATATGACAAGGAACAAACATATTTATAAAATATCAGCTAAGCAAAAATGTTTGAACATGTCTGATCAAAAATTCTAAATCAATTCCAGTAAACAGGTTTTAGTGCTATTATAGAACTGTTTTCATACACATAACAAGTAACACATGGCCTATGAATATTGATGTAAACAACCGAATACTTATAGTTTTATTCTCCCCCTATATAAATACATTAATAAAGTTCTATATCAATTAAAACGACAACCTCATTATATATATTATTACAACATATTACACAGGTTTAAAATGTTAATTATCAGAAACCAGATTAAAATAACCAGTTTTAGAAGAAGAAGAAGAATTTTTATGTTAATTGTAAATATATTAAGGATTTCATCAGGCAGCAAAGTTGGAGCATTTGTAAAAGCTCAGGCTCTGGAATCATAGTATGCAAGTTCAAATCCCAGTCAAAACCATTGTATTCACCTTTAGCTGCCTCGAGGAAATGGGACTGATTAACATGAGAGACCATCTCATCTAGGTGAAGAGTAACACCAAATGCAAAAAGCCCGGGCAAGAGCACATAAAAATAGCCTTTTGTCAAACTCGGGTTAGTACTCACCAAGTAAATACAATAATAAGAATATTATAGTCTTATTATAATCCAGTAAAGATTTCAATCAAATTCTAAAACAAATAACAAAAATATGACATACCTGGTATCCACCAATAGTGAGTGTGACAGTACATGTTATGGGTGGGTTCGCTTCATATACTCTATTTGCAAAGGAGAAAAGCACCAATGGAAACCAGATAATGAAAATAATCAGCAGTAAAAGCAAGCCTCCAACTCCATATTTGAAGGCAGACTTTCGTTTTACTGCACGAGGGGTTGGATAAAGCTGGTTAGAAAAAAAAGAAAAGTTTAAGGGATATTTGAAATTGTATATAATTATAATTATGGTTAAATATTCAATCAACAAAATTAAATTATTTTTAATCAATAATTATTGTAAAAAGAAAAAGATAAACAAAATTCCATACACTCTTAGAATTTTAGTATTTTCTTAAATAATATTTTCTTTTTTAGTTTACTGCTATATTTGCCCAAAATATCCCAAAGTTAAGCAAACTTTGGTGGCAAACAAAATATTTTTTTCAATACCAAATTTAACTAATCTTCAAGAACATTTATTTCCATTTTACTTTTCAATAATTCATCTACATTTTTTTCTAAAATTTTTTCACTTAACTTTTTTTATATAATAACTTTCAAGTATTTTCAATCACAGTTTTGAGCAGGCCACTTTATCACAGTAATATTTTCTTCAAACAAAAAAGTGTTGGTGTGAGGCATGTAGCATTATCTTACATAAACACAGACGATTGGTTAATGAATAATATATTCTATAATAACTACTTAGTTTTACCTCTAACAAGAGTTCAAGTGCCTTCAGAAGAAATAATGTCAACAACAATGGCACTTCTAATACCAAATCTAACTTTTAGTACATTGAGGAAAATACTGAACACAAAAATAATAAATTTAAAATTCCATTGATTTACTCCATCAGTGACATTCAGGAAAATTCCTTTTGAGCTTCTGCATTCTTTTTATTTCTACCTAAAATTTTCTTGATGTTTTTTTAATAAATCACACAAGAGAATTAATCAGAAGCTCTATTTGATAACTTGAAGTAAAAAGAAAAGGTTAGAATTAGAAATTGTTCCATAGAACTTTACTGATTGTGATTCTTATTATTTTTAATAAAAATATAAACTCAAACATAAGTGACTAGTTTTTAATAGAATGAGGTTTACCTCTTCTGAATGTCTCCAACATTTGAGGACAAAGATGTTAGCATATATATCTTCCATTTGTAACCAACCAGTAATATCAAGAGTTGTATCTGTCCACATCCAATCCATAAGAGCGCGTAACTCAAGCAGGAAAGGAATACCAAGGAAACTGAAAATTTAACGTTCAATAATCAAATATGGAATCTCAAAATAAAATAATAGATCAAGAGATTGCTTTCTTGCAGGTTAAAGAATATTTTTCACTTATTTTAGGGATATGTTAAATGCTACAGGACACTTTCAACTTTGAGGAAAAATCTTAACTATAGCTGTTTCTAGATATCGCATCGATTTATTATAAGTAAGGCTGTGACAATATTCTTTTATTAAATAAAATGCTTGCTGCATCCTTAAGGCTGTGACAAGACAAATTTAAATAAAAGTATGTTGCCATGTTAAGAATTAAAAGAAATGGTAAAATTGCAAAATAGTCAAGTCTGTTACAAGAATAATCTTTAATAAATCCAAATTATCACAGCCCTAAATATAAGTAATCAACAGGTTTTTAATAAATTGATGGTTGATTTTCATTATTTTAAGTCAACAATAAAAGATAAATCTTTCAATGAAACGATTTTTTCAATATTTAAATACAAATGCAGTAATAAAGGGAGATTACTACATATTTTCATCCTTAAAAGTGTCTTCCCTTAAAACGAAGTTATACTTTTTAGATATATATTTCATAAAAGGGTTCTTCATTAACTTTTAGAACTGAATACAAAACAAGATAAAAAGACAACTTATTTTATAGAATTTTAAAAGGAATTGAAAAATTACTTATTCTATTCTAACTTAATAATTTTGTTAGAAAGTAGTTCTGTTAATAACTATTGTGACCACTCACATCATTGATGTGTTTATGATGACATTGACAACCTACAAGACAAGATAAGGTAAAAACTGAAATACTTACCCTTTAAAGAGGACCAGGTTAAGGTAAGAATAATTCTTGGTTAAGAAATTGCCTAAAATACGAGTGGGATACCCAGAACGAATCTGGTAAGCAGATAAGGCAAAATAAACGCATTTCACAAAATACCACAGCATGGCAGGAACGTTTTTTACAAATTGTCTGGAAAATAAAAACAAATTAGGAAAGAATCAGATATTTATTGTTTATAACAAAATTATATAAGTTATTATTTTGAATTTTAAACAAAGGAGTTATCTACCTTAGATTTAGTGCTGCTCTAGTTTTTCTCTTATGTTTTTGCTTGTTTCATGAAACACAATAAAGACAGCTTAAGGAAAAGATTGATATTTAATTTTAACTTTTTCTTATTATCTTACAAATTCGTTTAAACATTTTATATTATTTAACATGTTAATTTTATTGTATATTATTTTAGTTTGTTAGGTTATTAAAAGTTAACTTTATCAAAAAAAAAAATGTACAAGAGCATCGAAGACACAAAATTAAACATTAATTGAACTTAAAACTCTTATACAAAGACTGGTATAAAATAATTTCTCTTGTTAAAAATCTAGTTTTAAAAAATGTCCAAAATAAATTCATCATTCTTTAATAGAACAAATGTAGATAACAATATACTCCTGATTGACATACCTTTCTGTGATGGCAGGTAAAATAAAAAAGAGCCATATGTGTCCAACAATAACCAAGGTTACTTGAAAAATTAATTTTCCTTCGACATATTTGCGAAGAAATAAAGCTCTGTCAATGATGATCAGTAGAAACTGTATGACTAACATGACAAGGAACGGAATAGGTACCTGTCAAAATTTTAAGAAATAATTTAAAAAAAAATAATTTAAAATATATTTTGAACAGGAATAACTGATAGACTACTTTAAACACATATATTAGTTTAAACTTTGAACTAAAGTTTTAGGTGTCTTGGCAGAGTTAATGCTCAAAATATATTAGAAACCTATTTAATCTTGTCACAAAAGCACTTAGAGGTTGATGAAGAATAATAATGTCATGCACAAATTAGGAACAAGTACAAGGAATTTCCTCAAATTTTATATGATAAATTATTTGTGGGGTCAAAATCTATCAAAATAATTATACAGCTTTTTTTTAATCATGCATAACCATTTTCCTGAATTATTCCAAAAATAATAAATTTCTCCAATTTTCTCCACATGGAATTTTCTATTTTATAAATTATACGTCAATTCATAACAAGTGCAGAGATTCAATAAAGAATATATAATCATAATCATCATACTATTTAAACAGAAAGTAGGGATTTATTGGTTATAATAATTTGTACAGATCTTCACATGATCAAAAGGAAAA
Source organism: Idiosepius hallami (assembly GCA_034780655.1). Classification (NCBI taxonomy): domain Eukaryota; kingdom Metazoa; phylum Mollusca; class Cephalopoda; family Idiosepiidae; genus Idiosepius; species Idiosepius hallami. The sequence continues at coordinate 8,571 of JAUZSX010302065.1, read as the reverse complement.
TAGAAAATAAATGAACAGGGAATCTTCCTGATCAAAAAAGCATGAAGAATACTTACCCTGTTTTCTTGTATATACGTTGCTACATCTCCTGTTCTTGATTGCTTTAAAATAAAAAATTTTTAAATTGATAATGTCAAAAATATATCAAATATTTATTTGAAAAATAAAGTAAAAGAAAGAACAAAAATCTGCTAATTTTCTTGTCCATGAGTAATAAAACTACGTAGTGACAATTGGCCAAAATCAGATCTCAAGATTGCAAAGGTTTTCATGTGTGGACTGTTCGCGTGGTTAGCAAGTTACCATGGAGACATTTTGCTTTGAGTAGAGGCAGTTTGTAGAAATATGTTACGTTTGGATAATAATATATAATTATTTTGTTTGAGAAATAATATAGAAATATAGACATAGATACAGATCTATTTAAATTTATACTTACAGCTGGCCCAAATGCCCAATAGCCAAAGACAACAATCAAGAAAGCTAAGAAGTCACAGGCAAACATGGGTGCATAAACATCAACAACAGCATTGTATGTAGAGTTTGTCATCTGGCGATAAAAATTCCGGAATGGATGTATACACGATACAAAACTGTAAATAAACATAAATAAACATAAATAAATTAACAAAATCTTTCTTCACAAAATGTAATAAAATAGTTTATCCAGGTAAATATGATAAATAAATGATGATGGAAATTAAGTGATTGGATGTATGCCTTAATCTAAAGAAGTTTTATTTAGTCTTATTAAATTGTTCTTAAATAAAGTATATCAAACATTTTTTTTTCTAAATCAGATTTTAAATTAACAAATTTATGAAACACTAATTATTTTGGTATTAAGTAGAAATCTCTTCCATGTTTCTCATTAGCACCAGATTTTAGGGCATTATATTATTTTCACTGACATGTGTATTCTCTTTACACACTTAATTGCTTTTACGAAACAATAACATTTATATTGTTTTCTTGCTTTATAGATTTCCCAATTTATTATGCATCAATCTTTGATTTAACAACACATCAACCAATTTAGAGTTGCTTTATATGCCTAGGGGTTACATGACTAGCTTTATCTCCCTCCTTGAAGATTTTGTCAAAACATTCTGTGTGGCTAATTTTTATAAAGCAATTTTGTTAATTTAAAATACCCAGACTCATTACATACATTGTTGAAAAGGCTAAATTCTCTTAGAGCACATAATTCCAGGTGGATTCTTTTGCTTTATTTTGCCATGTGCATTCAAATATCCAGATTGCCCATATTGTTTAATGTTAGGGCTGCAACGACGATCCTGTAACAAATGCTTTCTTCAGATGCTGTCATTGTGGTTTCTGTAATTTTTGTTTTTTTACAGAATTGAGTTGTTGGTCCTATTTTAACCCCAGTACCAGAGCTGAATACTCGATGCTATGCCAGGGCTATCATTTTTTTTTTTTATTGTGACACCATCACTAGATGCTTATCCAACCAAACACTGAGGGTACATCTGCCCAGTGGTTTAAGCACACCCCCAGACACTAACCTGGGTATTTCCCGCTCTGGCACAGAGCCTATATTGCCTAAAGCTTTTATTTTCAGAAATAATTCAAATGTATTTCATTTGAATTTCCTTTTATTTAGTTATTTATGACATTCAAGCTAAGGTAAATATTTTTTTTATTCACCGAATTATTCATACTTAAGATTTTGGGAAAGTAGTTTTAAGAGAATAGAATCATTCTTAAAATCAGGATTGACTTTGAAATTATTAACAAAAAATGCAGTTATATTTTTTTTATGATTTTGTGGGGAACAAAGGAAAACACAAACACTGTAAAGAAAGTTAGGTTCAAAATGATAAAATTTATTAGTAGGGCTGGAAATTAGAAAATAATTGAAGGAAAGGAATTAATGCAAAACATACAAACTTTATTTGAAACTTGAAACATTAAGAAAAATCATAACAGAAAAAGAGGTTTAAAACAACATTCTACTGTAAGATACAGTTGTTTAAGATACAATTGATTTTTTTTAAAAAGCATATATTCCAAAAAGTATTTTTTATAAAACACTTTAAAATAAAATACCTTTACATTTATTAATATTCAAAACAAAAAAAAGATACATCTAAATTATTTAACAAATAAATAAGAAATTAATTATTATCAATTCATTATTTGTTAAATTATTTAAAGCATCAAGTTTATTTATTCAAATAAACAGCATAAACGAATCTGTGCAAGTGATAAGCAGTATGTGAAACCTACATGATATAAGAAAGCTTTCAATTAAACAAATAAAGTTAAGATTATTTTATATTGTTATTGTTTCTATAGTTAGAAATTTTTTTAAAAGAAAAAAGATCAAACCAATATATTCCAATCATTAGTGATTAAAGTGTTTTAAGCTGTGATTAGTTCCAATAAGCATTTAAAGAGTATATTCTAAAGGGAAGTAAAAGGTACAACCAACTAGAAGAAATCTTTAATATAACAAAAATGGAAAGTGTTTTAAAAATTATCTTAAAAGTTAACTCGATAGAATAATTGTTTATTTATATCTTTGCCATAATAGAAAATTCAATTTTTTTTTTCGGAAAAATAAAATGAAATAAAAGATCCTACAAAAATCTTCTTTGGTATAATACAGACTCCATTTTGTGAATATTAAATAATTTTTTCTAGATAAAATGATATCTAATAAAATATCTCAAATGAAAACAGTTTTTGATAAAATAAAAATGCAATACAAGCAAAGATGTATATACAAGAAAGTCATATGTAAGATTAACAGAATCTTTAAAAAGCTTTGGACCCTAAAATTAAAAGCAATAACTAGAAAAAAGACAATACAAAATTAACAAAATTACCAATTAAACAATTTTAGAAGGTTGTCATAAGAGCCAATATGTTGGCCATTTAGAGTCCAGAGGAACATACTATTTGTTAATGGTAAATAATTAGACATTTTTAATGCTATTTTTTAATAGTAAATAAAATTTTAAATTACTTGAAAATCATGATATCAAGTTCATTAAACCAAGTGATCTTTTGCCTTGGCTCATGAATTTTTAACCAATTCTAATACTATAACTTTAGTTTTCCAAAGAGTGCAATTAATTAGACATCAATCTTTAAGAAAAAGAAAATCAGAAAAATATTAATGTCAATCCATAGATAACTAAAATATACTGGGCAGGATTGCATGCTTAGAAAACCCTGAAATAATTTTATTCATATAACCCTCCACAAAAAAAATATTAAAACTTTAAAAAAAATGAAAATATTACAAAGGAATTTATTCTAATATTATTCTTTACAAATTCTTCGAGTAAATATAATATTAATATATTTTACATTTAAACTGGTTTAACAAATTTTTAACTTTAAAATAACAATAAACTTTTATAATATTTTTAATTCATAATAAATTTTGCAATAAGGAATTTGCTAATCTTTTGAAACTCCCTTAGACATTCAGCAAATAACAAAATCTTTTTAGCTATCGATATCTTTGCTAAGAAACTTATACAAATATAGACATGACTTCAAGTGATCGAAAAACACTAAACAGAGTAAAAAAATTATAATAATAATAACAAGAAACATTAAGCTAACAGGAAAAACTAAGTTTAATAAGACACATTCCATAATAATTTGAACCATAAAACAAAACAATGTCTAATACTTAAAGACTATAACATAACAAAGAAAAGTAACATAACACCAACAAATATCAGATAAAATTCACAACATACAAAAGAAAAATATCTGACAATTTAAAAAAAAATAGAAGGTAATTTAAGACAACATACAATCAATATTTGATTACCAAACAAATGAATGAACTGTTTTTGTTTTGTTTTTTTTCCCTTATTAATCTTAAGAATAATGTGCATTGAATCAAATAATAAAACTAAATTTGCTTATTTTTCAACTATTGCTTATCAATAAAGTTGAAAGTTTATGTGTTTCTATGAAAGAAAACAAATCTGTTGTCTGATAGTTTTTTATGATATAAGTCTTATATAACATGTTATTCCCAGTCATGGCAAAGTTTTTATACCATCCATTCTGTCCGTGTTCTTCATGTTTTCTTTTATTGACACACTTTTTAAAAAAATTTAACACTGTTAACTTTGTACCCAATAACTACTTTTTTGTGCTATGCACGTCAAAAATTTGAAAGGCAACATCTCGCTTTTTTTTGGGGGGGGGACTTTTTGTCTGACAATCTTTTTTTTAAGTTTCTATGGGCACTTTATTTATCCAGGCACATTTTTTCATATCTAAATTATCAGTTAAAACCTATTGCTTTTTAATGGTTTTGAAATATGCTTTTCCAAGCATGACTATATAGAGTGTGTGTTTATTCGGAGTGTTCTTTTATTTTATTTTTGTGTATTTTAATTAACTCATATACTAATCTGAAATTTTGGTGGATGGAATGACATCTTAATTCAATGTTCACATTCAAATAGCATTGTTTTAGTAATTGATCCACGATATTCTTACTACAATTTAGACGAACAAGAAAATAAAAGAGTAGGTCTAAATACAACAAAAAAAATATTGAAGCATACATGGTCCCCTGTTTTTGCATAGTGAACGAGACATAAAATATTATTAAGTCCAGCATTTCCCCCATAATAATGCTGAAAATATTAATAAATTTCATTGAAAAACTTATTGAAAAACTGCTATTGGAAAACTGAATACATTGAAAAATAAATTGAAACTCTCAAAAAACTTTATAATAATATATATCTGATTATTCAATATACATACTGGTTTATTTTACGATTTACGAAATATTCATTTACATAAAAAACATTTAACCATTAAGTTTTGTCGCAAAAGTCAAATTCAGCATCATTTACCACTGACACGGTTATGCCGTGTATTCTATTAAAAAAAAGGCCTCTTTTAAATATCGACCATGTAGTCAACTAGATTATGTTATTTTTGCATGATAAACCAGAAGGTTGCTTTATAATCAGACATAATAACCCGGGTAAAACTGCTAGTAACATATATTACAATAGATTAAACAATGTAATGAATACACAAGAGACAAAAACTTGCAGGAAGAAAAAAATGATAGAAATTTAGTAAAAAAACTTCAATATTTTGGGCTTTTTGGAAGGAATTTTCATTAAAAAATACTTCAGATTATTATCATTTAGATTATTTAGACTTTTATACTCATTATTGTTATTAACACATTAAGACTGATTTGCCCTTTGAATTTCTTAAGGTGTTAATCAAACTTGGAATTATTGATCAAAACATTGTAAATATAATAAAAAAGATAAGAATAAAAATCTGAACAATTTGAATGATGATTATAATCAAAAGTTTTCTCATAAATACAGACAATCATTACTTCCAGATTGTTTTTGAAAAAACATTCTTAATCAAAATCATAAAAGATAAAAATCATTAATTTTGATTTTTATTATTAAATCTTGGATGTTTCTTGTAAAAAATTTGAAATAAAAACAATCAATGATTTCTGTTTTCTGAAACACAACCAAAAGGGGAAGAATCATGGCAGGCTGTTAATAAAAGAAAGTTAAATTCAATGAATAAAGGAAAAGTGATTGGAAAGAGATTTAACCCAATTCCTCAAATGATAAAAATAGACAGAAGAAAAGATACGTTTTTAAGGACATATAACCTATTGCAATAAATACAGTTTACTTACCTTGATTCTAAAACAGCAAAAACACTGCAGAAGGGAAAACACAAAGCAATGACAACAAATAAATGACTTTTCCTTATTTCTTAAATACACATAGACAAACACATATGACTAAATATTAGTGTGAAAATAAATATGTTAAAAATTATTTTTTTTAGTGAAAACAAAAGCCTTTATTTCAGGAAGCAAAACATGTGCCACTACATTTATATAAGCCATGCAATAAAACCAATTTTGTATAAAGATACAGCAAATGATCAATTTCAAATTCTTATGTGATTTTATATGAATTCTATCATAAATAGGGTTTGGGGGTTCTTTGCTTCATGATATATTGATATTATGACAATGGAAATACTTGTATAACGAATTAATCTGTTTTTAAGCCTAAACTTTAATAGTAGTTTATTGATTAAATATGATGGATACTGTAGGTAAATGATATACATAGATATATGGATAGTATAAAAGATTGGTGTGTAAACAAATAGATTTGATTACTAAATAGATGGATATTTAAGGTTTTGGAAATGTTGTTAAATGGGTATTAGGAAATATTATTATAAAAGTCAGACAATTATTTATTAAGATTGAAATTTATTCTAAAATAAAATTCAATATAAATTTTCAATTAATTTCCATAAATTCAAAAGTCATATTTATATTGACATTATATTTTAATAAATTTTAATTTTGATAATAAGTCATCTGAAGAGTAAGATTTCAAAATTCTTATCAACATATTTTAAAATTAATTTTAATTCATGAATTGAATTGTCTTGTTTAGAAAATAGATTTGAATTGTTTTGTTTTTTTAAAACATGCTTTTCAAAAATGTTCATAAGCCTTTTCTTACAAATGAGGATGGCTCAAAATTTTATGTTCAAATATTAATCATAAAGCCTCCAACATAAATGTAAGAAAAAAATTTTATTTTTGGCTATTTCTTTTTAATAATTCTGTAAAGTATTATGATAAAAGTATTAGTTAATATAATCTTTAATATATGAAAATTCATTTAAAATGAATTTTATATATAACCAAAAACTTCATTTCATGATATTAACAAGAAACATATTTTTTAATAGTTAGATCACAAAATGAAACAGATAGGTAAGCAGTGAAAATGGATGCCAAAAATCTTACCTTTTTCTTGGTTTTTTTTTTGACCGTACACTTATCCCCTCACTGTCATCAATATGCAATGTGTTTTTCTGTGAACAGGTGTCTATTCCATCAGCTTCTATTTCTTGTCCGGCATCTAATTCCAAACCAGAACGTTTGGCAGGCTAATAAATATACAAAGTTGTTTGAGTCATGGCAAAAAGAAAAGCTATTTTTAACTTATGCAAAATATTTTTCTAGAGAATTTGAAGTAAGCAAAAGAAAGATTTCATCTATTCTAATTCATATGCTTTAATGTTTTGATTTAAACTATCAGATTAGTTAGTTCTTTTGCTTGGCAAGTGTCGAGCTGACTCATCATGAAGGCAGGTCTGTCCTGTGTCAGTTGCTGTGCATCTGTGATAGTCACATCACCCAGTCGCAGGTCCTATGCCACTACATCTAGGCAGCAAGACCTCAGCACACCATGAGGTCTTCACCATCTGGCTCTACCCAGATCAAAATCAAACATGGCCTTTGTCAGATTAGCCTTGTTTAAATCCTGTGCATTTATTTACACCATCCTTAAGAGAAGGTTACAATCAATTTTCATTTATCAGTTTTAGATTTCAAATGAACATCAAACTGTAAACTTTGATCCATCTAAAATTCCACATTTTATGTTTGCTATACAAAATATATAATTGTTTATTATTATTAATTCCTCAACAATTACATAGAACGTATTTCAAAGGAAATAAAACTAATATATATATAAAAGTAGTAATTTAATATTTAGCCAAGAATGTAATATATATTTTAGAAAAAAAACTACTCATTGATATTCAATGCTGACTTGTAAAAATTGCAAACTTTGACAAAATGCAATAAAAAAAAAATGAATAAATAATACAGCACTCAATACATCTTGTGTATGGTTATCTGAATTCAGATAAGTCTAGGATAAATATGAATATAAAATGAATTCAGATAAGTCTAAGATAAATATGATATAAAATTTAGACTAGGTTCTATCCTTTAATTTTTCAATAAACAATTGTTTATGGAATTATTAAATTTCTATTCAATGGTTTATTAGAATTTAAAAATAAACAAAATTCATAGTTTCTAAATAATAATACTTACATTAGATGTTGGAGTGCAAGGAGGACTCAGTTCTTTACCCTCTGCTTTTTCTAAATCAGCATTGATATCTTCAGCATCTTTCCACAGCCCATAGCGCTATAATACAAATATATCTTAGTCATTGTTCAATTAATTATATTTGGCATTTTCTTAAATGAGTTTAACTAGTAGAAAGCTTTTAGATTTTTAAACCGGATGTTTTGCAATCTGAAATATTAAGAAAATAATTGAAAAAAATAAGAAACAAATAAGCATCTATGAATCACCAAATAGTAAACCTTTCAATTAAGTTTATTTAGAAAAAATCATTTTTCTATTAATATTTTATACATATATATATAATTGATTGAAAGTAAAAAAAAACTTTGATCCTTCTGCTTAGCATAGTGTATTTATTTAAATATCAAATGCACTTAGCAGCTACATAATAATGGCAAAATTGATCAGAAATATGGAAAAAGTTGCAACTAATTAATCACTGGTCAACACAATATTTTTGGCAGGCAAAGTAAGACTGGTTTCTGGGGTTTTTAAGGGAGCAGGGAGAGAGATTCCATCAAGACATCAAAACAATGGAAGAGAGGTATCAAGGCAAATGGGATGAGCACATGATGGCAGACTACTGCTGGAAC
>JAUZSX010302054.1:0-12991 GCA_034780655.1 Idiosepius hallami | reverse complement strand
ATACACGGGGCAGCGACAGTGGAGCATTGGTAAAAAGCTCGGGTTCTGGAATTGTATTACGCATGTCTAAATCCCAGTCAAAAACCACTACATTCACTTTACCTCCCCCGGCCAGATGCGGCTCGTTAACTCGATAGAGCAACTCATCTAGGTGAAGTGTAACACTGAATTAAAAAAGCCCAAGTATTAAGAGCGCGTAAAAATGGCCTTGTGCCTAACTTGGTTAGGTGCTCTACCAAGTAAATATAATATATATATATTTATATATACGAGCCGAATCCATAAGCACTACCGTCAAAATTTACTCAGAACGTTCAACAAAAAGCAATATAGAAATTGTGAAATGTGAGTCCAAGGTCATATTTGTTTTAAAACAAAAAACATGGCGGATGATAAATCCTCGGCTTATGAAAAAAAAAGCCGATTTACGGGAAAAAGATATTTTTTGAAAAAAGTAAATAAAATGATGGATCAAGCAAAATAGATAAACCTATAAGTAATTTATTATGGGCAGCGACGGTGGAGGATTGGTAAAAGCTCGGGCTCTGGAATCGTACTACGCGAGCTCAAATCCCAGTCAAAACCATTGCATTCACTTTAACTGCATCGAGCAGCTGGATCTCGTTGACTCGGGAGAGCAGCTTGTAACGTTATGTATATGTTTAAAATTATTAATTAAAAATCATTCATAAGAACATTTAGACTCAAACACAAGTTTGTGAGACATGAAGCACTTTTTATTTTCATTTAAAACTCTTTTGCTTGTGTGCGTGCGTGTGTCTGTAAGTGTGTCGACACTCATCATAGCAGTGGTTGTCAAAATGCTGGCATTGTGTGTGCATGGGCTGGCCGAGAGAGAGAGGTACTGGCTTTTGGCGACCCACTCTCTTCCTCCCTTCTCTCCTCTCTCCTCTTTTTTGCCAAATTCTTCTGTTTATATATTTTTTCCTGGTGGTCATTAATTAGGACAGTCTATTGTTCTCAGCCTGGTGGTCTGATCCTGAAGGTCACTTGTGACCTCATAGCCATCGGCTGAATTGCCACACACACACCGTGGTCATTTAATGCCGGAGACTCCACCCGGCCTTAATGTGTTACAGAGAGAGAAAAGACGTTGATCGAATGAGGAGATGACGGAATGTCAGCCAGCCAGTCCACACATCATGGCTTCAACAGGAAGAACTTACAATTACAATCACAAGACCCTCTCACCCCCCCAATAACCAGTGTTTTTACTGGAATCAAAGTGACAAGTCACCTCTGATTTCCAGCAGTAACTGTACCATTTCAGTCAAGGTCTAGATGGTGCTATATTTCCCTGGGTTTACACTGATATTATTATTATTGGATCTCACACCAATAACCAGATACCTTTGCACCCTACAACCGGTTGTTTTATGCTGGAGTCAAAGTGACAACAAATCTCCTCTTAATTCCAGCAAGTTCCGCACCATTTCAGTCAAGGACTGTCCAGTACAACATCATGGGTTTTCACCCCGCTGCTTCCAGCTCTCACACCTGCTGTTAACAAACTGCCAACGCCCGGTGGTAATTCCTGGAGGCAGAGTGACAATTACTCTCCTCTGGCACTCCAGTATATCTGGATAACTTGCAGTCCGTGACTACAATTTTTTTTTGTTTTTATTAGGTTTCTGGGTTTGTTAATTATTATTATTATTATTATTATTAATATTATTATTGTTTTTATTACTATTACTGTCATTATTGTAGAATCACACACCAATCACGAGGCCCTCTTGCACCAAACAACTAGTGGTTTTTTATTGGAGTCGAAGTTACAATAGGTGTCGTCACATGAAGTTTTTTTTCGGACACCTGTCTTTAACATGTGCGAAAAAAATATGAATGAAAAAGACAAAGATTCTTAATGCAAAATAAAGATGGACGATTAAGAAAAAATGTCGTGTACAAATTACTTGCTAAAATATTTTTTTTATAAAATTTAATATATCATTTTTTTGTTTTTCTTAGTAAAAAATAGTGTTGGCATTTGAAACCAATTTTTCAAAATTCTCTTTAAAAAAATCTACTTTTTACTCAATTTAAAATGTGTTTGGCGACACTTAAAATAACAAGTCTCATCTGATTTCCAGCTGTATACCAACCATTTCCGCCAATAGAAATTATTATAATTATTATTTGAATGTTGTTGTTTTAGAAGTAATAGCAGCAGTAGTAGCAGTAGTAGTAGTAGTAGTAGTAGTAGCAGTAGTAGTAGTAGTGGTATGAAGATCATTTCTGGTTTTGTTTAAGTTTTGAGTTATTTTTATATTATTCGATCATTTGTTTTGTATGATTACTTTATGGAAATGTTCCCTTTCTCTTCCTTGTCTTTGTTTTCCATTTCATGTTTGGTTTATGCACTTTATTTAGATTAACATTTATATTGATAAGAATAATAATATCCCCATTGTTATTGTTATTCCTTCTGATAATATTAGTCTTCATTTTCTTGTTTAATTTATCATTTTTGTGATGTTATTTTTTTGTTTGTTAAATCTTTTTATATGGAATTTGATTATCAAAACATTCAGTGGATTTCGTTTTGTTATTCCAATCTCTAATTCTTTACGTTAAAGATCTTTTCATTTTTCTTATCGTGGGGAAACTGGAAAACGCTGAGAGATTAAGCAAATATCTCAACGTCGGCTGTCTATCAACTTTCCAAAAAAAAAAGGGGGGAAAAAAAAGGTCAAGGTCACTCTGAAAAAAATAAAATAAAAGTAGCATGTTTCTTCATAATACAGAAACAATGAGCGAATCTTAGGTTGTATTTTTTGTTTTCTGTTTCCTAATCATGTTTCTCTCCTTTTGTTTTCTCCTATCTTTTATTGTTTAGGACCTTCAGTCTTCATCTGTAAAAATGAGAATTTTTTTATTTGTTTTTAACTCTTGCATTTTTTTTAATTTATATATATTTTTAATTTTGTTTTTTGTTTTTTGATAGTTTATTTGTTTTTTTAATAGTTTTTTTTAAATATTTTTTATTTGTTTTCTTTTTATATTTTTTATTTTGTTTTTTTTTATATTTTTTGATTTTTTTTTTTTTTATATTTTTTGATTTTGTTTTTTTTTTATATTTTTTGATTTTGTTTTTTTTTATATATTTTAATTTTGTTTTTTTTATATTTTTTAATTTTTTTTTTTTTATATTTTTTAATTTTTTTTTTCTTATATTTTTTAATTTTGTTTTTCTTATATTTTTTAATTTTGTTCTTTTGATATTTTTTAATTGTGTTTTTTTATATTTTTTGTTTTTAATTTTAATATTTTTTAATTTGTTTTTTTTTATGTTTTTGTTATTTTTTTTTTTTTGTTGCCGAAGCATTTTCCTCGTGTTGGCTCCATGTAAAGATCGCTGAGAACTTTACGCAAATGCTTCTCATCTTAACTTTTTTTAAAAAGTTGTCATATTATTTCAGTTCTTATATGAAACGATTATATCTAAAGAGTTAATAGAATATAAATCTTTATATATATTTTTTTTGCTTTTTTGCGCGCACATCTTTGTTGTATCGTTCACAAGATACATAAAATGTTTTATCTTATTCTATTTTTTAATTCATGGTTCAACCTGTTTGACATTATCTATATTTTACTTACGAAGGAACATATCACGCTCAATGCAGGTGATATATCATATTCCACATAAGATTCTAAAAAGTTATACTGTAGAGTAAATGAATGAAGCTGAAGCAACAACTATTAATAGGAAAAGACACAGGGAATGTAACAGTGTTTACAATCATGTAACACACACACACATATATTTATATTTCTCGATTTTTCTATAAATTATTTATCGTAAACCTCTTTAACTTAGTCACTCACCCGATGTTGCACTTGTATTTCTATTGTACTTGTTTTTACCTTCAAATTGTCTCTTAAGTGTAGACAAGGAGTCAAAAAAAGTCGGCAAATATCAGTTTCTCGCTTACGTGTTTAACAGTCCGAAAAGCATATATATACATATACACACACACACACACACAAATATATATATACGGGTGTGAATGTGTAGAGTAAGATGGCTTATATTTGTAGTTAACGTGCTAAATATCAGTGTTAGAGCATTTATAATAGTTAAGTAAAGAAACGGAGTCAACAGCCTTCGGTGATTGTCATTTTCCCGGCTGCATGGTCACCAAACATCTTATGACCACGCAGGCGAGAAACTAATTGTTACCGAAGGCCGTTGACTCCGTTTCTTTGCCTATATATTTATATATATATATATATATATATATATACATATATATATATTTGTTGGGTTTGATGGCTCTATATAGTTCTATTCATAGTAATTATATGTAGGTGGCTTTGAAATAAACAATAAACGATTTTTTATCTAAGTGTTTTGGATTGTCATGATCAATTTTGGATTGGCAATGAAAAGATTCTCCCACACTTTTCCAATGCACACAAATTCTTCCCTTCTTTTCCGACTTAAAGGGATGATAGTACTTAGAAAAAGAAAATTGCAGGAACCGAAATTGTTTCATCGGTATCAGAGGCAGTAAATGCTTGGAAGAACAATGTGTTTTTTTTGTTTACGGTAATTCTGCATCTTTCTTTAGATTTTAACATCAATAGGATCATCTTTAAGTTCATTTTTACAATATGTAATTTTTTTGGGTAATTTAATTGCAGTGGTGTAGCAATTTTTTTCCCGCAACATGTGGTCTTTAGATTTACGCCCATTTTGCCCATTGGCAATCCGATGGAGGTTAAAATTCCAAAAAGACTTAAAAAATATTGGTTTTCATGGATCTAAAGGGTGACTTATATTTAACTTATAATTGTCAGTGACGGTAGAGCATTGATAAAAGCTCCGGCTCTCGAATCGTATTACGCGAGTTTAAAATCCCAGTGAATACAATTACTTTCACTTCAGCAGCATCGGGTAGATGGAGCTCGTTAATTCGGGTGAGCAGCTCAAGTAGGTGAAGGGTAACACCTAATGCAAAAAGCTCGGGTAAGAGCACATAAAAATGGTCTTGTGCCAAACTTGGGTTGGTGCTTACCAAGTAAATATAATATCCAACTTATAATATTTATTTTCATTTAACAAATGAATCAATTTAAAAAACCATTGCCAATTCTTAAAGTTACCTGCTTCATGGTTTTTTTCTTAGCTAATAATACCTCACTTTTTTTTCTAGTAACTTCAGTTATAGAAATTATTTCTAGTTTTTGATACATTAATATCTTTTTATCATCAGAATCAGAAAATAATCATTTCAATTCAGTATTTGTTATTCTAAACTGTTAAAATTTCAAATTAAATAAAATCTATTTTTAAAATTGATGTAAAACCCATGTAAATACACATTGATATTATGAAAAGAAAAAAAATCGTTCGAAAACTACTTTTACTTACGGTATCAATTTTAAGTTCAAATAAGAACCGCATTAATTATAGATTAGTTTCAACCTAAAAAAATAATGATATATTTATATCAACAAATGATATAATTCATATATGTAGTAATTTAATGATATACGATAAGCCTACAATTATAAAATTTAATATCATAATGATACCGGGTAGGCCCACCTAGTCGATTCGGAAGGCACTTGGACTTTTTAATCTTACTGAGTTCGAATACAAGTTGTTGCATTTATAATTGGAATAATACCTTGGGAAAGGTATGAATCCCCAGATCCCTTCAAGCTTTGGAATAATTAGTGCACACTGAATAATTTTAAAAAAATGTTGAAAAAAAAAACAGTTATCAAAATATGATTTTCTCGGCATTAAATGACCTAAAAAGATTGATTTGCGGTAAAACAAAACCAATAAAACAAAGATAATGATACTAATCCAAATAATATTGAAATATATAAATACAATAATTCCAGAATATGTCAACAAATACTTATACAACTAACTTTCAGACTGTTGTCCTCATCTTTACTTTTGTTTTTTTTTTTATTTTTTACACAACGTTTCGGCCGATAATTCTTCTGATATAATCAGGTGTACATTCCTGGGAACCTTCTTCTAAATGGGAATTCATACCAGAGATGTTTAATGAGCGTTTTGATATATATATATATATATATTTAAAAGAATGAATAGTTTTAAAAAACACGGATTTAAGCACCTCTCTGAAAAAAAAACAACAGATTAAACATCTCTGGTATGAATTCCCAATTAAAAGAAGGTTCCCGAGGGAATATACACAATGAAGGCCGAAAGGCTCATCGACCGAAACGTTGTGTAAAAAAAATAAAGATGAGAACGTATTCCGAAAAAAAATAATTCTACAATTTATCAACCCTTATCCAAAGCATTACAAAAAAACAAATACTTATGTTATTTTTAATCATAAGTATTTGTTTTTCGTAATGCCGTTTTTAAATATTAGTATTTGTTTTTCGTAATGCCGGGTCTGTTTTACATGATCGAGAGTATTGATATGCCATTCAGAAAAAAAAAACATTCAAGTTCTAAATATATATTTTTGTCGATTATATTTAGGTAACCATGCAAAGATGATTAATAATTGGGTAAGGCTTTTACGTTGTTATGCTTAAATCCAAATAAGGTACGAGACTTTCACATATGGCATCGATTATCGTTTCTTCGCCAAGTCCTTCTTGCTAAATTTACTGAAGGCTAAATTTATAATTGCATAATCGAATCATTTTAACACTTTCAAAATATCTGTTTTCTAATATAAGTGTTTGATCATCCCGAACAATTTAAAACGAGTGAAAATCAAAATTCGTCGACTTTAAAACTTCACCATAATGCATATCTTACGTGCTTACAAATATGGCTACCAGATTCATTCTACTAAATTTTTCATGGAGTTTTGTTCACCCAATTAAAAAAAATGTAAATTGATTACTGTTGTAGTTGACACTCCTCCACTCAATAGTGGTTGGACTCTGGGTACTTCCAGTAGCCATCTGACTGGCATCTTTTAACAAGAAGCGATTCTCAGTTTAAGCAGTCATTCTCTCACCATAATAATTACTTTTATAACTTATGCATAAGATAAAACTAAAGTTATCTTTACAAAAAATTACGAAAAAAAAAATCAAAACGATTGAAATCACTTTTTTGCAATCTACAAATATTTGGGGTTGAGGATCAAAATTTAGGTGTTGATTTCCTATTTATATTTATATTTTCTGAGATAGTGCATAGCAGAAAGAATGAATTTACCTTATTTCTTTTAGACATACATACTTTAAATTGGGTAGCGACAGTGGAGCATTGGTAAAAGCTCGAGCTCTGGAATCGTATTACACGAGTTCAATTCCCAGTCAAAACCATTTCATTCACCTTTAGCTTCTTCGGGCAGATAGGGCTCGTTAACACGTGAGAGCGACTCATCTAAGAGAAGGGTAACACTGAATAAAAATTTTCCAGGTTTTAGAGCACAATGGCCTTATTCCTAACTTGGTTTGGTGATCAACCTAGTAAATATGATATATACTTTAAATCATTTTAAAGATGTTTGCGTTTAGGATATGATTGCAAAATAAAAACGTTAGACCAAAATTAAAATTATTTTGATTTTGTCTGCAATTTTTATATCTTATTAATAAAAATCGTTTGAGAAAAATGTTAAAACCCTTTCATGTATCAAACTCAAAATTGAATATACAATGCGCTTAATTATTTAATAGCTTATTGTTATTATGTGTTTTTATAAGTTTTGTCAGACTTTAAGACTTTGTTTTCTCTCAGACATATTTTCCTTCAAAGCTATTTTCAAACAATGCTGGCAGAATACTTGTAGCCATTGAATACCATAGAAATCGGCTAAGTTTATGTTATGGTGTTAGTTAAAAAATAAACTATGCAGACACAGAAACTATGAAACAACTTGTATTGAGTAAGAATACAGTAGAAAACAGGAGAGCAAGACCTTTGCTCTACCCGGGCGTTAACACACGACATTCGGAGTCACATGCCAATCTCTGACTCACACACGCCTGTTCTTTCTCCGAAAGTGACGTCATCGACGGAAGTGACACCATGGACATGGCTATGATGATTAAGGGTATGCAGGCCAAAATTTGAAAACGATCCGTCCAATAAACTCTGAAGTAATTAAACAAGTTTACCGGCTCATTTTTATTTAATAAAATAACTTTGGAAAATACCTTAAAATCTTTTTAATTGTTGGGATTAGAAAATCAGAAATCCTATTATCAAAGTTTTTTATTCATAATATTTTTCCTGAATATGTTTTTGCGTTTTTCATAAGAGCTCCTCTAGCCAGATTAAAAACCTTGTCATGGATACATGCTAAACTGTACGTAAACAATTTAAACCCCAAGATGACATTTGCTCTTCGTTCCATTTTCACCATTTTCTTTTTCTTTGATAAGACTTGATACTTGCGATTAATAATAGATCTTTTATGGAAATGTCAAGTGATTTGACTTGTTAATAGGGGAAAGATTCAGTAACAGTGAAGAATAGAGGTTCTTGGTGAAAGGTTTTTTTTATTGTATCTGGTTAGGTCGACAATTGATAATTAATTTTGAACTTTTACCACCGTATTATCAAGACCTCTCTCTCTCCCTCGGGGCATTTTTTAGCATACAAAACAATTTTGAAGAAACAACTTTTGCAACCTCCGAAGATGTTAAAGCTGACATTTGTGAGTTATTTGAATCAAAACTAAAAGAAAATTTGAAAAAATGGAACTAAGTTTGTTAATTCTTTAAACACTGACTCATCAACATTACCAAATGGTCAATCATAGCCGAAATTTTAGAAGAACATATTAGGGCCAAAATATTGATATGTCATCTATTACCTTATGTCATCAAGGTTTAAATATCAGTCTCTTAGTATCAAAATAATTAATACATGGAAGGAAAGCATATAAAATAACGGAAAATAGATTGATGATTAAATCTTTTATTAAATATAACATTTAGTCATGTGTTTTTCTGTTTTTTCTTGTTTTGTTTTTTTCGATGTTAGTATTAAACTAAAAAGGTGAACTGATAGTATAACATTTTGAACAAAAATGGCTAAATATATTTCTAAATTATAACGTTATGACTAAACGCAAAATCTTGCAAAACTTATAGTGGAATTAACAATTCCTTATGAAAGCCGATTGGAACAGAGCCATGATTTTAAACAAAATAATACGACGATTTAAAATCGTTGCTAGAAAAAGGTTATAGTGTAAATGTTAAAGCTTTTGAACATTTTTATTAACTGTCGATTTTAAAATCGGTTTCGCAATGTTATAGAAAGGGTTGAAAATACAATAGGGTCTCACATCAGTGAGGTAGGCCGGTGTGCAAATAAAACTGTAGAGAGGTAGGCCCCGAAACGGTCGTATTCTCTCTTGATGACCCCAGGACTAATATAGTAGATTTTTTGACCTTTTACGTGTTGAATTCCCAAGGACCATCATAGAAGCACTGTGCCGATAGGATAAGTGAAATTTTAAAAGCTACCTTTTTTGGTAATTTTAAATACTTTTGCAGTAATTTCCATCTTCTGGAAGGTTTTTTAAAAATCTTATTCGATGTTAACAATGACTCATAATGTTTATATTCAATAACCTAAAATCTAAGTCCTGCAAAGGAAAGGTGACTGGCCCACAGCACAGTTATATGCTAATCATCAGAATTTTTACAGTATAATTCTCAATCGTAGCAAAGCTTTACATTCTAGAAGCTATTTTTTTCGATTATTTATTTACGACGATTATTGTGGGTATTCCGAAAAAAAACTATAATCTCCAACACATAACGTTCAACTGTCTGAATTTTAAAGAAAATTAAACCAGTCCCTTTTAAGTCTTTAGAAAATTCACAGATACACTGTTAAACTTTTACTTATATATTGTATACAGATTTTAGGAAACTGATGTAGTGCATTGAACAGCTGATAAAATATTAATTATTCATGACTTAATGTATATTAAAATAAATTCGAAAATACTGAAATGTTCTTCGTCTTTATTGACATGTTAATAACGTAAACAAAAGACTGATATGTTGCCACCAATGCGTCAAAAGGAATGACGAAAATATCTTTTATATGAACAAAGTTTGATTGGTTTATAGAGTGGTTTATTAACCAGCATATCGACTCCCATTGAGTCATTTAATGCTGAGAACTGATTTTATTTGTTTAATTTGGTTTGTTTGTAGTTTTTTTAGTTTTTAGTTATTTTTGTGAGTGATTGTTTGTTTGAGCGTATTTTTTTGTAAGATGAGTTTGTTTGATTGAGTAAAAGGCTTTTTGGTGCGATATTGTATCATATTTTTTTATATTTTTGATTTCTTTCAGGAATGAGAAAATGTCATCTGTGCAGATGTTTTTAAATAAGTCTTTCATATTGTTGGTTTGTAGATGGCGTTTTCCTGTGGTAGAGTAGGTTTTGTATTCTATGAGAATGTGTTCGACTATTTAAGTCTTCTGACATGACGGGCATTGTGGTGGTTGTTCCTATTTGAATATGTAAAGTGGGTAAATTTAGTGTGGTCAATGTGTATTTTGGATAAAATGACTTGTTCTTTTCTTGATTTTTTTTTTGAACAAAGCAAAACTTTACTTTTTTGTGTTATTAAATTTCTTCCTAATTCTAGACTTAAAAAACGCAGAAAAATATAAAGTCTTCCAGATGTTTCAAGGTACCATAAAGTTATCTCAAACCCAATTATATCAAGCAAAAAAGAAAAATAAAGACAAAGAAAATCTATGTTAATGACGGCTGTAAAATATGTTGTTCGTAGTTCTTATAAAAGTAGATATT
The DNA here is from genome assembly GCA_034780655.1 of Idiosepius hallami. NCBI lineage: Eukaryota > Metazoa > Mollusca > Cephalopoda > Idiosepiidae > Idiosepius > Idiosepius hallami. Next base: position 2,219 of record JAUZSX010302054.1, on the reverse strand, counting down.
TATGGAGAGGACAGATGCCAGCAGTAAAATTCCGGGTATCTAGTGCAATCCAATCTAAGAGATAAATTAAAACAAAACCATGTGTCAAATACTTCTGCTATCTACATTATATTTGTATTAAGTAGCGTATATATTTAACACAGATTTTTTCCCGTTGCATTTTGAAATAATGACGTGGAATTTAGATATGAATTTATATAGAACAATTCATCTAGGAAGATGATTTAATTTTGATATGCATATGGTATATTTATATTCTATATTTTATTTAATAATATACAATCTAGATGTTTAATAATAATATACAATATAGCAGAAAAACTAGGCGTTGTTTGTGCAACTCAAAATAATTTTGGAATGACCAGAAATATATATCTATTTAAATTAAATTATAATGCTATGAATCAATAGAAAATCATGTATAATCTTTAATATACGGTCAAATCGCATTGGAAATACCGGTTCCCGTCTGATACCGAAGTTAAGTAACGTCGAGCTTTGTCATTGGTTAGAAGAGTAACCATTTAAGAATACTAGATACTGTACCAGGGGAAGTAATAATACCTATGTTTACCTTTTACACAGAACAATCATTAAATTATGGAATACTACAAGTATAAACCCAGTTTTGCCCAGTTGCTGGGGACTTGACATTGACGGAATTTAGAGAGCGTATTATATAGAAATCAAGTTGTGATTTTAAAAAATACTAATTCATTTCTAATACGTTTTTTCAACTAAATCCTTTTTCTAATCTTTTCTAATACTAAATTAATTTCTAATCTTTTCTAATACTAAATTAATTTCTAATCTTTTCTAATACTAAATTAATTTCTATTCTTTTCTAATACTAAATTAATTTCTATTCTTTTCTAATACTAAATTAATGTCTAATCTTTTCTAATACTAAACTAATTTCTATTCTTTTCTAATACTAAATTAATTTCTAATCTTTTCTAATAATAAATTAATTTCTAATCTTTTCTAAGACTAAATTAAATTCTCATCTTGTCTTTATAATAATGTAATTCATAATCAATTATTATACTAAATCTATTTCTAATGCATTCTTATACTAAATCCATATTTTAGTAGTTAAAGTAGCCTATTATATAGGAAGACAGTATTGTTAATGTGCGGATTTATGTGTTCTGAATTGTCCTTTTTAAAATAAGTATTGTAGTTGCTTTTTGTAAAAAGCTTGACATATAAACAGGACGTTTGTTTTTTTTTTCTTTTACTTTTTTTTCTAAAGACCTACAGGATGTATGGTCTCATAGAAACACGTAGACCTGTTTTTTTAAGTGTATATGTAAATATTTTTTAATGAAATTTAATCAATATTTTTCATAACAAAATACTTCGATTAAAATCACCCCATAAATTTAAAAATTTCTTACGAGTCGGACCAAGGAGGCACGAAAAATAGCAAAGAGAGAGAGAGTTTACGATTCTTCCCTGACCAAGGGAAATCCATGATAAGCACAAAGTTGACTATCCTGTATTCAGGTAGAATCGATATTGACAGTTAATTTGGGTTCGAGATGAGAGACCCACATACTGCCAGGTGATACCTGCCCATTAGGAAGACGCAAGAGAAAGATGGTAAGATGCCAGGCATTGGAATAAAGATGGTCAGGGTAAAGACAGGGTGTGTGTGTGTGTGTGTGTGTGTGTGAAAAGAAATGGCCCATGTCAGTAGAAAGCCTATTTCCCTCCTTCTGCTTCCCCATCTTTTCGATTTTCCTGAGATCTAGGAAGCTGGCACGAAGCCGATCTTCATAAATATCAAACCAATTCCTTGTGGACTTCTATTGAGTTAACAAGGATACAATAGAGGAATTGGTTTTCAGAGTAACAGATTTCAGTGATAAACTAGTTTCTAATTTGCAAATTGATGATTCGTCTGATATTTTTACGTATATAAAGAGAAGAAAACGAGAACGCATTAGACAAGGCCATAAGGAGTGAAAGGTGGTTTTAAAAGGTTATTGTAGTACAGGGATATAAGATTCTACAACATAAAGAAAATGGAATTAGTTCTGATGAAGCCATAGTTACAAACGTTTAATTAACCATTAACTTATCATTCCAAATTATTCTTGTCATAGGGCATCTAAGCCCCCAATATATATATATATATATATATATATATTATATTTACTTGGTGAGCACCAACCAAAGTTTGGCACAAGGCCATTTTTACGTGCTCTTACCCG
>JAUZSX010302043.1:0-12994 GCA_034780655.1 Idiosepius hallami | reverse complement strand
AAAAAAATAAGAAAAAAATAAATAAAAGAAAAAAAGATAGAAAGAGAGAAGAAAAGAAAGAAAGAAAGAAAAGAAATAAATAAATAAAAGAAAGAAAGAAAGAAAAGAAAGAAAAAAAGAAAGAAAAGAAAAAAAGATCGAAAGAGAGAAGAAAAGAAAGAAAGAAATAAAAGAAATAAATAAAAGAAAGAAAGAAAAGAAAGTAAAGAAAGAAAGAAAGAAAGAAAAGAAAGAAGAAAAAAAGAAAGAAAAGAAAAAAAGATCGAAAGAGAGAAGAAAAGAAAGAAAGAAAGAAAGAAAGAAAAGAAAAAAGATCGAAAGAGAGAAGAAAAGAAAGAAAAGAAAGAAAGAAAAGAAAGAAAATTAATAAAGAAAAGAAAGAAAAGAAAGTAAAGAAAGAAAAGAAAGAATGAAAAACAATCCCTGAAAAAAAAATTGGTAAAATCTGGATTTGGATTTAATAAATAAATGCCAACTCAGAATTTTGGAACCTTGAGTTTTTTTTATACTTGTATTTTATGGCATATCAACCTTTTTTGGTCATTTAATGCCAAGAACAAACATTGGATCTGTTACAATTTGGATTAATTTCTTTCTTTCTTAAGGGCTTTTGATTTTTGATAATATCTTAAAATTAGGGTTATTTTGTCAAAAAACATTGGATCTATTACAATTTGGATTAATTTTTCTTTGTTATAAAAAGTTTTTTTTAAAAACTTAACTTAGTATATTCACCTAAAATTAAAACCATTTTGTCCAAAACAAAATATCCATTGAATCTGTTACTATTTGGATTAATATCTTTCTTAGGGGCTTTTGATTTTTGATAATATTTTAAAATTAGGGTCAGTTTGTCAAAAACAAAAATATTCATTGGATTTGTTACCATTTGGATTAATTTCTCTTTGTTATAAAAAGTTGTTTTTTTTAACTTAACTTAGTATTGTTTTTTGAAATCTAACAAGACAAACATTAAAAATTAAAAAAACATGGACACAATTCCATCATCCCCACCTGATGAAGACCAAAGGTTTACCCGGTCGAAACGTAGTGTTTTAAAAAAATATAAAAATAAAGATGAGGACAATTGTCCGAAAAATTCCTCTAAAAAGAGAAATTCTATCTTCATAGCAAAACCTTTTATCAAAAGAACCAGATTGAATCTAGATTTAAGAATCCTACAACAAATTGCTATCATTATATTGATGAATACTGGTTTAAAAAATAAATATAAAAAAGATACGAGTTATTAGTTTCATAATTAATTACTTTATTCACAGGCATGAATGAATCTAGGTTAAAAGTTTTACCGTGCTGTCAAACAAAGCACCATATTTTTCGTGACTGACTAAAAAACTGATTTGATTATAACCAATAAGATTATATTAGCAAGCCATTCCACCTTCCCTAATCAAACTAGCATAAAATTGAAACTCAATATATTGTTTTAAAGAGAAATTAAAAGAAAATCATGACTGGGTTTTTGTTTTGCATTAAACCCTTAAGAACCAGATAAAAATATTTTATAGTTTTTAGATTATCTTTTTTGGTTTATTGTATGACATTTTTAATTCTAAGTAAGAAAGGGGAAAAAATAATGTTATGAATATATTTTTTCAAAAAGTGTTAAAAGACAAAATATTCCACCTTTGGTTTCAAAGTATAATTTGAGTAAAGATGAGTTAAATCTTTGCCGCTGGTTAAGAGGCTCTGACTACTTAAAGAAATTTAAAACTTGTACTAATTTAACAAAAATTTAGTCATTGAAGTCTCTCATGTATTTTTAATTTTATTTTTAGAGATTAAAAGAAATAAAAACAGTAATGATAATATAGCCTTTATTTCCATCAATTGGGAAAGTAATTTCTTATTCTATGACATAAGTTACACTTATTGCTTTTAGATAAGATAGAAAATTAATTGACAAATATGAGCGAATCACTTCTGTCTGACCCAGGCTCACATTGGGTGTCCCATCAAATAATACTTGTTTTCCGAGAGATATTTGTTTCCTTTTGTTATCAACTGAAGCCAGGTTAGTGAATCAATCTCAATGACTTGAAGGATAATGATAATAGAAATAAATGAAATAATATTTATTGAATGGACATATTCATTGAACAAGAATGCAATAAAATCGATTGATGCTTCCCAATTCTTCTTCATGATTCAGTCCTTCGTTTGACCTTACATATCTCAAGCAGTTCTTTAAGTTTTCTAATAATTTCTTTCTTTTTTTCCTCCCACTATTTCTTCTTATCCTTTCTTGGTCAGTCACTTAGTAAGTCTTTTCATATAAAATGGTGATGACAGGAAAATAATCGGATCAAAATGTAATCAACATTGATATGATAACAAAAATAATGGAATGATTAGAAAAAGAAATAGTTGCAAAAAAACATTTATCTTAGAGATTCGTAAACAAACCATTTGACCTCCACTGCTAATCAACTGGAGAAGGACTTTCATAATTAGAACCATATAATTAAAAGGTATGTATAATAACAGTATGAGTGTGCATGCATACACTCACATTCAGCCACACACACACACATTCCCATATAGTGACCCTTGGTGACTGTCACTTTCTTGTCTGCATATTCATCAGACTAATCTGCCACACCTGCTCAATCACTGATATTAAGCACTAACTATAATGTAAACAAAGTTCTCTAAACAGATTGTAATATATGTAAAAATTAGATGTATCTCGCCAAAAATGTTTGGATGAATATTCTTGAACATAATAAAGAAAGGAGATTTTAAAAACATTAGGTTACCTGTGTGTGTGTGTATATATACATACACACACACACACACATATATATATATAAATTGTTCATTTATTATTCTTTTATTTATTTCTTTATGTCACTTACCCAGAGATTTTAAATTTAGTAATAAAGAAGTATAAGAGGATTATTATTACTATATATAAATATATATGTATATATATATACACACACACATTTATATATATGAAAGATTTACATAAATAAAAACAATCACAATAGGAGCAATATTCTATTATTTTTAAAAAAAGTCCACCATTAAACATTTTGGTTAATGAAAACCATCATCAAGGCTCAAATTGTTTGGTTGAAAATAAATCTTGAACCAAATATTTCAAGGATTTTCATTAACAAAAACCTTTAATTGTTGGCTTTTTTTTAGATAATATAATATTAAATATATATTTTTTACTCTAAACCTTCAGCTGTCTTTTTATTTGCATTTAGCATTGCTATTTCCAGTTATTTATAAGCAATTATTGCTTTAGTTTTGAAAACACTCTTGCGACATATACTATGATACTTTAAAAATATAATAAGAAAAACAAATTTAGAAAATTATGTGCAAATTTTAAGAAATAAATCTTGACAAGACAGAGAACCAATCATTATAATCAATAAATCATGTTCCATAATCTTCATGCAGGAAACAACTTTTTAACTTCTTTATTACATCAATAAAATACATTTTTCCAATTGCTTTAAAAATATTAAATGTAATGCATCATTTAATTTAATTTAATTTAAAATATTAATTTAATTTAAAAATATTTAAAAATATTAATTTAAAATATTAAATTTAATGCATCATTTAATTTAATTTAATTTAGAATATTAATTTAATTTAAAAATAATTTAAAATATTAAATGTAATGCATCATTTAATTTAATTTAATGCATCATAATTTAATTATCAACTCAAACACCAAATTTTAAATTTCAATACTGTCTTTTTCTTGAAATAGGAAAAAACTTACAGAAATATTTATTATTGGATTTGATATAATAATTTCTTTAAAATAAATGCAAAATAATTAAATTCATTTATAATTCCTCACTAAAATAATAATCAACCTTTAATTTAAACACTTTATAAGAAACTAAAACCACTTCAATTAATTATTAAAAAATCAAAACTATTTTATACTTTCAACAAATATTTTTATTTTTTCTTACATAATTTCTTGTTTTAAGTAAAGAGTGAACCAGCATCTGATAAAAAAATAAAAAACAGCATCCATGAGATAAAAAAACCCTGCAGAGTAATGAGAGAGTGCAAAGAAGCCTTTTTTGGGGTATTCTGCATCAGGGTTGCTATGGGGCGAAGCACGGCACTGGTTTTCAACATTAAATTTAATAGTTTTTTTGGAATTCTAGGCTTAATAATTTGTAGATCTATTTTTATTGTTTAAATAAAGACTTAAGAAGTTTGAAAATCCATGAAGAGCTCCGAGTACAACAAGAAGGTTTCTGAGTTCGATCACCAAAAGCCACAGGTTGTAAAGTTAACGATGATAAGAATGCAAAAAACATTCTCCTCCAAAAAAAAAGATCTTTATCTATGTGATCTTTATTTCCTCATTGTTACTAAAATTGGCTAAATGGGGGTAACCATTAAGGAAGAGGACATGCATATAAGTTGCCTAAAATTTAAACCTGACTGAAGTCTTTCAATTAAAAGGCAAACTGGTCTTAAACCTTACAACTATTTCTAAGAATTATTAGAAATATTCTTTCAACGCTTCACACTGTTCAAGGTGTAATTATCTGAGACTTTGATGTCATCTTGGCACCTTAGATTGTCCCTTCACCGCATTGTAAATTACCTCCATCATCCTCCCTCCTTCTTCTGATGATTTTGGGAAAAATTTTATTTTTGTACAGAATTGAATAAGCCAAAAAATAATAGTCATCTGCTTTGGTGTGAGCTTATATCTATGAAAACAATTAGCTGATGATAGTTATTTTTCAAATTAGACATGAATTTATATAAACAGTCTTTGTAAGCAGGGGAATTTCGTAAGCGTTTCTTACATGCCATCAAATAGCCAACTTAATCTTATTTCCTTTTTCTGAATTGTAAAATACTAGACACTTTTGCTATTGCCTACTTTCAAATAAACTTAACTCCTTTAAATTTCCAACACTTAGAATAAATCTTTGAAGAAAATTTTAACAAATAAAAATTTGCTGACATAAAACTAAAAAGAAAAAAAAACTCCTTGACAATTTATTTACAATTTTTTTTAGACATTTAAACACCTCTACTTACATTATGGCTATTAAGCTTTAAAGTTTATCTCACCAGACAATGCAAAACAAAAACAAAAAAGGAAAACAAAAAAAAAACGAAATTAAAAGTTGTTTTTTCATGCTCTTTCTTTAGAAAAGCTCTTGACTTTTTTAGTTTTTCAATTTAAAAAGACTTTTTTCCAGTTTGTTCTTGCAATCCCTTTATATCCCCGAGCAATTCAAGGAAAAAAGATCAAGTAGGCCAATGAAAAATTAACATGCTATATTCCTATAAATATATATATATATATATATAAATATATATATATATATATATATATATTCTTTCTTTTTGATACTGTTTTTCTTTCCCTTTTAAGCTTATTACAATTGCTGAGAATCAAGTAAAATGATCAATCATCTAATCAGCCATCATGGAAAAAAGTTGTTGCCAAGAAAAGAAACAGAGTCAGTTGTTTTCTTTTATAATTAACTCATGAAACTGCTTTAATTACTTATCTAATTCTATAAGAAATGATGTTCAAATCATTTTTATTTACTTCATCAAATCATTTTCAATCAAAGAAATTGTTGCTCTTTATTAATCTTCTAGATTCATCTCTGGTCTAAAATTACTCAATTAAAACCTATCTGTTTGCATGTGCTGTTGCTTAAAGGATGAAGAGAATTTCAAAGAGGCTGTTAGCAGTGATATACAAGAGCACTGGTTTTGTGTGAATAAAAGTGTAAGTTGAATTTTTTTCAACCAAACTGAAATAATAGATAAGAAAAAGGTTTTAATGCTACAAATGACTCATTGTCAAAACATTTGTGAGTCTTGTGTGAAATCAAGAGGGGGGAGAAAAAAACAAAATGGCAGTGACCACAACTTTCGATTTCTAATGATAATGTAGTTTAATGCAGAGTTTCATCACTTTCATGTAAATTAGAGTGTCCCCCCCCAGCTGTATGAAATTGAGCCACTTTTAGGACTGAGTTAGTATGAAAAGAAGTCTCACCGATTCTATCAACAACTGACTAAATTTAATTAGACTTGATATTCTGAACAAAAAAAACTAGTTAAAATTTTAAAAGCAAATGAAAGAAACTAAATGGTTAACTGTTTAACTGAAATCTTATAGCTACAAGTATCATGCAATATAAATTGCTGCACTTTACTTTTTTATATGTTACACTGTTTCACTTTTTTATAGGTTTCCTTTATATAAAAATGAACAATGTAAGATTTATAGAAGCTCCTTTAGCCAGTTGATGACCAAATATGCATTCCTTTTTCTTTGTTTTATTTTTATTTTTAATAATGAAACCTTTTTTTTTTTTACAAATAATAAAAAATACAAAGTATTATAAACTTTTATAGTTTGGTTTGTTATAATAATTTTAATTTTTACAATTTGGATGACTAGCACTATTACCCAGTCTTGCTTGGTGGTTGGACCTGTCAATAGCCATTATTCTGAGAGAAAACCAATTTGAATTTGTTCAACAAGACTGAAGCAGAGATACAATGTTGAATTCCTCAGAACAGAAAAAATTGAATTGATTAAAATTCCCTGGCACCTGTGAAAGTTTACAAATAATTTATGATCCAATGAATGTCATCAGAGACAAGACAGACAAATTTACAAAGCACTTTCCAAACACAAAAATGGAATGTCTTACTTAATACTGGCAAAAGTGTATTAAAAATGATGATGAGTATATAGAAAAATAATATCTGGATCACAGAGGATCATTCGTTTGAATGGTATTATTTTAGTCTTTGTAGCTCTTTAACTTTAAAACATTTGTCCCATTACTTTTGGAGCGACCGTTGTATGATTACAACTAATTAGTTTAGGAAAAAAAAAAGAATCATTGCATGTGTCAGATGGATCCTCCTGAACTGACAGCTTTAAGTAGACAAAACACAGATGTCACACTTGATGCATTTTAATTATTATGGTGCTGTGTAACTTGTTAAATTAACTCCTAGGAGATAATGTCATTACAGCAGAAAAAATAAGAAGATAACAAAAAAGGTTTTCAGCATTTTTCTATCTGGAATGAACAAAATTATTATCAACCTGAGTAAAATGAATGAATAAATAGAAGAAAACAAAAAAAAGAAGAAAAAAAAGGACAAACCTTCTAGATAATTAAATGAAATATTTTTCAGAAATTCTTGTATAAGTTTTATTATTATTATTATTATAGCCAGTAACAGACTGTTCAACAAACTTTTGAAACATTTTAATGAAGTAAAAAGCCCTTTAGAAAAAAAATATCTGGAAGTTAACTTAATGAAGTATAATTTCATCTTTTTGGTACCCTTTTATGACTTACTATCTATCAAGGAGAAGTACACTGGGAAGAGTTGATAGGGAGTCATATGTTGGAATTCTGATACACAAGTTCAAAATCCTAGACATTTTGTTTAAGTCTGCATTTCACCTAATACCCTAGGGCGAAGTAGTATTTTTTTTTAAAAACATCTTTACAAATGTATTCAAAGTGAAAGTAATTTTTTTTGTGAAGTTTACAGATGACCCCTTTACATGCATCAACCACCCACTCCTACCAGCTGCTTAGTGCTGCTGCCATCAAATAGTGCCATTAATTTGGGGTCGAAGCCCACTGACATACTAATATAGCTAGTGGTCTAACTTGACGAAAGTATACATATTGGCAGTTTTGTTGCTGCATCTGAGACCATGTTGAAGGAGTTGTCTAGAACCTTTAAGCACAAATGTGAGTAATTTTGTCAAGTTAGACAAGAGAATCCCCATATTTCTTCCAATAATGAATTAAATACTACCTATTGTGCTATTTATAAAACTATGCACAGAAAACAGAATTTATTAAAAATTATTGCTCTCCGTATTAAACAGCCTAAAATGATTGATATGCCATTTCTTTTTTAGAAAAAATTTTAACGAAGAAAGAATTCCTACTCTTCTACAAATGAATTAAATATGTGCTATTCATAAAACTATGGGCAAAATATTGTGCTATTCATAAAACTATGTGCAGAAAAGAAAATATTTTACTAACTATTAATCCAAATAATTCTTTTGTAAATTCTTTTTCATGACATTATATTTGTGATGTTAAGGTGCCGTCTGTCCCCGAGGAAACTTGTGGCCACTTGCAATAGCAGGATCTGCAGAGCATAAGCATGGCTCTGTCCTGATCAAACATACTTTTCTTAGATGGAGTCTCTTGACTTTGGTAATATGACAACTACTATTACTACTTGCTCTACAGAACGATTTATCACTGCAAACAGAACTGCAGTGAGCAATGCAGACAAATAAAACAAGAAATTCATTTGTCTTTCCATTAAAAGGCAATGCACTTAGCTGATATTGTTTTATACTTAACATAAAACTACAAAAAAAAATGTTTTACTAATGCTTCAATAGATTAAAAAAAATGATGAACATTTGCTTTTATCTTAAGAAAAATACTGCTTCATGTCTATTGCAACCATAACTGCTTTTAAGAATTATTTATTGCCTGAATTAAACCATTATATGGTTAATAAGATAGTTATATGGTAAAAAGAAAAAAAAATTAAAGAAGACATAAAAAGTCAAAATCTTATTGTATTTGTTTAATACATTGATAAGTCAGCACTAATTGTTCTTTTACAAATAACGGTAAAACTCAATGAATAAAAGAAAATTCACACATTTAAGTGGTTTTTGTCGGTTGATTTTTTTTTCATAAATTTCTTTTGTCTTGACAAGTTTTATGTGCAGTTTGTTTATTTTCTTAATTATTATATATTTGATTCAAATTAGCAGATTTATATTTTTTTAAGAAATAGTCATTAAAGTAAAATTCAAACATCTTAGGTTTTCTTAAGAGAAAAAAAAACAAAAAATCTAGTAAGTATCTAATAAAAATAATAACCCTAGCATTTGGTTTAATCAATCAGTGACATAGCTAGAGTAAATGTCACCTGGGGCGGTCCACTGAAATTTCACTCCACTGACTTCCACATTATTTGAATGGTTCATTCTATGCTGAATGGACCAAACACTTCTGAAATAGATCAGAAAATCCTAGAAACCAAATTTGTAAACTTGGTGGGGCAACACCCCTATGATACACTTGATGCACTTGGATTATTGGAGGTGTAGAATAACTCAGGAGAGCCACAGATTATCACATGTCAAATAAAGAAAATAAGACTTGTAAAAATAGATTTTTCTTCAAACTAAAGCCCTCTTATGTCACAATGTAATTACTTAATAATATATCGTCAATAAATCTTATTTTCAGACTATTTTCGCACCTTGACTTGGCAAAAAAATTTGGGGGGGATTGCATTGTGTCACCTCTCCTTTGCTTTTACCTCTCCTTTGCTTTCACCTCCTTGCTCTCTCTTACGTACTACTTATACAATAAAGATATGAACTTACAAGTGTATTGATAAATGTATAGTTAGACACTAAATGTAAAAAGGATTTCTGTTTATTATTTTAGTATTATCAAAATTTCTATTTCTATCTTCATTATTGAATACAGTATAGACGGGCTTTTAGTCTGTCATGTTTTTTAATAAGAACAAATCAATCTTTTAAAAAAATCAAATAAATAAAACATAACTAGAAAATCTCATCTCTAAATTTTAGTAAAGGAATGTAAAATAAAGGAATGTGAAAAGTCTGAATAATTATTCACCAAACTTCATTTAAAATGTTCATAATTTCAATAAAATCAATACTTAGATTAATATCAATTTTATAAGTTATACAGTTCTTTAAAGTTTTGAAAAGGCATGTTATTAAAATAGTTTACCACTGATTATGATTATGAATGTTTCAATAACAAAAACCTTTGTTATTATTATGTTTAGTAGTATGTAATCTGAATGAAATGATTACATTCTATATCAGGCACTTTAATGAAATAATATCAACTAACCAAAATGTAGAATCAGTGGAACCAAAAACATATTTTAAACAAGATTATTTATTCTTTGTGGCTCAGTACAAAAAGATGATACTGATTCACAAACCAGTGGTTGGGGGGCACTGTTATAAATGACTAAATATCATTAATATGCTTTTAAAATAAGTCTAAAGTTTTTAGGAGAGCTTTTATCAAAAGCTTTTGTAAATGATTTCTTAAAGCATGAGGCTGACTATGGCAGACAATCCAAAGCTGCTGAAGCCAAGTTTTCTGCAAAATTATTTCAGGTCAGTTTCACCCAATAAAACCAGTCTATAATTAATAGAAGTCAATGAGCTGATACTGAATACTGAGTTTGTGTCTTTATAAGTCATTCAGTCAAATAAAAATGGAAGATCAAGCAATGACCAGAAAGATTGAAGTAAATGGAGCCATGGATTTGTAGATGATAAATTAATCAATGATCTTATTAAAGCTATCAAATGTCATAACTTACTACCTTGAAGGCAGCTTTATAGCCACTCTATTTTATATAGAATAATAAATAGATTAATAAATGACAAAATTGAATATAGAATGGGAATATTTGTCAAGGTTTTTGGGTTTTTAAGAATGGAAGGCCTCATAACATTTATTTCTGGTTTTCAGAAAATTGTATCTTTCATTTCTTTTTTACATTACTTTTTTTATCATGTGTCTTTTTTATTTTTGGAAAACAAAGAAAAGTTTTCAATGGAAGATTGATAATTGAATCAACAGGTTTTCTAAGCTGCAAAAGTGACTTATGAGAATAGCTGTACTAACTTACATGTAATATAGCAAGAAAAAAAATGATGAAAATATTTATACACAAACTGCAAAATGTTCATAACTCGGTTATTTCTATGTCGATTAAAGTTAATTTTTCATATCCATTTTCTAGAAGGCAAGCATAAAAAAGGAAAGAAGAGAAGGAAGGAAGGGAGGAATGAAAGAATGAAGAATAAAAGAGGGAAAATAAAGCAATCAATGGGAATTATATTCATTCAAACAAACATTTAAATCTTTAACATTTATTTTTAATATAAATGAAAAAAAAGACAAATTCCAAAAGTTCATAAAATATTTATTTCTCTATTAGCACCCAAGCCAAGACTTTGATATTTGTTGAATAGATAAAAATGGTAAGTATTTGCAAACAATAAAAGAAAAGAGACAAGGAAATTCGAAAAAGGTTTTGCTTAATTTTAATCATTATGAAGGACTAAGAATTTGGATAAGCATAAAAATTTAGTAAATCTTATGAAATAGTTTTATACAGCTTTACTAAAATGATTATAAATACTGACTGAAGTTTCACAGCAGTTTTTTCAAACTTAACAACTAACAATACAAAGAACCAACATGACTGACATCATATTATTTTAAGAGTAATTAAATGCTATTTTTGATTTTAATAATTATGGTTTAATGGCAGGGTAAAGCTGGATTTTTTGGACATTAATCTTTTCTCTTTGGAAATAAAGGGAAAAGAAAGAAAGGAAAGAAGAAAGGAAAAGACACTGCTATAGTATAAAACTTTTTTTTTTTCTTAAAATCAATTTCATGAAGCATGATAACTTTTTTGAATTGCCAATATTTTTGTTAAAGGTTTACCTTTCTCCTTAATATCTTAAAGTAGTATGCTATTATGTTGTATTAATTTATGTGTTGTCATTAGTTAACTCAGGAGATTTGAAAATTCTCTAGATTCCTAGATTGGCAATTTTTTAACGAAAATTAAAAAATCTAAATTTTAGAAAAAACAAAAATAATCTGAAAGTTTTTAGATTTGTTATTTATTAAAACAGGTTTAAAACCTCAGTCAATTAGGACCATACATGTCTGATAAGGTGATGTTTTATACTTGTCAACTGTTGAGGTGGTGTTAGTTAGAAAATAAGAATGACATAGACACACAGTAACAACATGTATTCAGAATAATACAGAAGGAAACGGAAGAGCAAGACCTCTGCACTACTCTAGGTGTTCACCCACAACGTTGCGGGTCGCGGACCAATCTCTGACTGGCTTGCCACCAGTCCTCATTTCCAGAAGTTACGTCATGGACGGAAGTGACGAAATGGAGTAGTCTCCAACACATGACCAAATAAATTCTGCAACAGCAATAGAGATTTAGATAGAAACATCTTTTTTTTTTGTAAAGGTCTTGTTTTCCAACATCCAATTACTGAAGACATAACAGTCCGTGAAAACAGTTCTAATAGCCATCAGAATCAAATTTCAAGCATGCTTATCACACTCTAAGGATGCTTCTCTAAGCTTCTTCTCATGCTGACCTATTTATTCACAATATTTTTCTTTGTAAAGAAAACTATTCACTAGAAATCATTACTATCCTTGCTTCATTATTCCTGATCTCAAAAACAGCTTCAGATCTTTTTTTCCATCTTTAAAATAAATCAGAAGCCATAATAAGCCAAATCTAAGCCTATACAAATAACAGATTAGAGTAATGTTTGGTTTTATACACTATGTATTGCCAACAATGAGAGATGAATAAACTAAGCAGATTTTTAAACCAGAAACTTGCTGGTTTTAAATCTTTATTTAAAAGTCTATTCTCATAAAAAAAAAAGTTGTGTATGTATATATATGTACACATAGTACTGCCTCTAGGATTGCCTAAAAATGATTTTTCAAACAAACCACATAAAATTATCAACTTTGCACCCAATAGAAAATACGATATATAATAAAGTTTCATTGTTAGCATTCTATGTATTAGTACTCACAATGAAATGGATAATTTTATTCACAGTTCTGCTTTGTCTTGTAAACATTTTAGGTGATTGGCTTGTATTTGGTGATCACAGGTCAACACAATATTTTTGGCAGGCAAAGTAAGACTGGTTTCTGGGGTTTTCAAGGGTGCTGAATCCAAATTTGACATTAGTTTTTTCAAATTGGCTCTAGTTTTTAGATATCACAGGGGGTCGTTTGTCTGAAATCACCCATTCGCGACCATAGCTAAACGTACAAAAAACGGCTAAATAGTGCATAAATGT
>JAUZSX010302032.1:0-12995 GCA_034780655.1 Idiosepius hallami | reverse complement strand
AACACCGAATGTAAAAAGCCCGGGTAAGAGCACGTAAAAATGGCCTTGTGCCAAACTTGGGTTGGTACTCACCAAGTAAATATAATATTCACCTGTCTGTATGACAGAACTTGACATTATTAAGTGCATTGTTCATAATATTTTTTCATCAACCATTACACCCAGTGGTGTATTGGGCAGCAAATTTGTATTTTCTGTTTCTGTAGCATAATTGATTTTACAAGAAAGAGTTGCTAGCCCTCCCAAACTGGAGGACTTTTTTAGGGCTTTTAAAATCAGTGTTGCTCTTCACCTAGATGAACTACCCTCCCGAGTTAACGAGTCTCATCTGCCTCAGGCAGCTAAAGGTAGATGCAATAGTTTTGACTGAAATTTGAACTCTCGTAATACAATTCCATAGTCCAAGCTTTTACCAATGCCCCACCTTGCCACCGTCATAATATCTATAGATGTTTTATTTATTTTGTTGTGTTTATATATCTCCTTGGCTGAGGTTCTCTTTGGATTTTTCAATGAATTAAGGAATCTTCATATTGCACTCTGGAACATAGAATAAATTAAAACTTAAGTCCCATTGCCGTATAAATAGGCAACTTAATAAAATTTGTTTAAAATCTACAAGATAATATATAATGACTACGGCTAAATATTCTTTTTATGTAAGCATGTTTTTTTTAGAAGAATATTCTTTTAACAAAAAGCATATTCTTTTATAAGAAATCGAATATAGATTTAACAAAAAGCATATTCTTAAAAAAAAAAGAGAATATTCCTGAGAAAAACGAGCATATTCCTTTTAAAAAGAATATTCATGTGGAAAAAAAAAACATATTCTTAAGCATATACTTGAAGAATATTTCCAGCATATGAAGACTATATAAAGCATATTTTAAAAAAATAATTTTGTCACAGCCCTAATAATGACATTTAATCTTAAGAAAAAATAAAATGTTATTCATAAAATCATTTCAGCGACGGTGGAGGATTGGTAAAAGCTCGCGCTCTGGAATCGTACTACGCGAGTTCAAACCCCAGTCAAAACCATTGCATTCACTTTAGCTGCCTAGGGCAGATGGGGCTCGTTAACTCGGGAGAGCAACTCATCTAGGTGAAAGTTAACACTGAATTCAAAAAGCCCAGGTATATAGAGCACGTAAAAATGGCCTTGTGCCAAACTTGGTTTGATGCTCTACCAAGTAAATATGATACCAAAGAGGGCCATAGAGAGAGCATACATCAGCTGAAACATTTAACAATTAAAATGAGAAGAAAACTACAAATAGTTTCAATAAAATGATATAACACTGTTGTTCATTCATATTCCAGTTAATTCAAGAAATTGTTTATCATTTTTTTACATGACAGAAATAAGGAAGAAAGATATTTAAGAGAGAAAAAACAAAGCTAACTACACACACAATCATTTTTATGGAATTAACTTTTTTATATGAAACATTAAAGGTTTCCTTATTCTAATAAAAAAAATTCATGTGCATCTCTTCCTCCTCAGTCCTGACACATTATTTAAAAAATGACAGAAAGGATAGACAATATGTCACATAAACAATAAAATTAGGATTCCTAGGCGAAGGAGAAAAATAAATGAACACTAATAACATGACTAATTGAACAGACCTGGTACCTGGAACCTGGACTACATACAAAATAGTATATTATTTCTATTGTAAAATGCAATAATAGTAAATATTGTTAAATGATTCAATTACTCTAAAAAGCATGCTTGGTTGGCTCACTGGCTGGTGCAAAAAAAAACGGGTCTCTCCTACTTCGTCAGTCCTTTTGATTTAGGGTGGAATATGGGTTGTGTAGGGTGGACTGCGGAATTTGTTTGCAACAAATTTTTGAATTGGTTAAAAAATATAATGTCAGTTAAAATGAACGAAAACCAAATATTATGGATGATAACATCATCATCAAATATGGCTATTATTTACTACCTGAGTAGCTGGCTGGCTAACAAGACGATAGCTTTCGGGTAACTCCTCCCGCCGACCCTGATCGATGGTTAAGGTGTACGATGTCCCGTCCTCTCCATTAAATGTTATTAAATTTTTTGTACATTTTTCATTATTTACTTTTAAAGCAAATATAAACGCCAATTGACAGCCGATGATCGTGAGTGCGCGTGGCTGTAGTGCTGGCTGGTGCTTGCTCTAAGTACTGGCTGCTGACTGCAGCCGCTGCTGCTGCGGTTGTTGGTGTGTAGTTAGTTTTAGTACAACTAGTAGTAGTAGAAATTAAAAATTATAATTAATGTAAATTTGAAGTAAGAACTAAATTTATCAAATTGTTAATAAAAAAAAAGGGGGGGAACAGAAAAAGATCACAGTAATAATTAATAAGACAGAGTTGGGTGTTTGTGTGTGTGTGTGTTGACTGCGTAAGTCTGCAGCAGCAAAAGGCACAGGCGATCAGTCGGTTGGGGATGATAATTAAGTTAAGGGAACACTAATGTTTTTATTGATTTATTTGCTTTAAGTGTTGTTGATTTAATGATTTACTTAAGATACGAAAAAATAATAATTTTTTTCAAAGTGAAATTTTTTAAATCTATTCGTTGTCTTCTCAGCCAAAAACAGTTTTGATTTAAGACAAACAACAAAAAATATTTAACATAAATACATCTATTTTCTTGTGTATTTGAAATATTTTTGGTAAATATTGCGTATCCCTTTGGCACTCGGGTGTTTTAAAAAATGGAATGTAAATATGGATACGAAATTCAATGAGCAGAAAAGGTTTTTAAAGTCTATTGACAAATCCTGTAGATATTGGGGTTCCCAGGTTTGCTAGTGATTGCCATTCGAGTGAATTGTTTTTGTTTATATAGATATATATTTTTTAATTTTAGAAATAATTTGTAATTATTGAGACTTGGGAAGTTACAAGCCCTAATAATTTCAGCTTCTTTTTAAAATTTCGTTTTATTTTCTTCTCTTGTTTAAAAAATGGGTAAATACGTAGAGATCAATAAACAAAAACAATTCACTCGAATGGCAATAACTCCAATAGTTAGGGAATTTGTCAATCTACACCTAAAAAACCCTTTTTGCTCATTGAATTTTGTTTCATCAAAGGGAATTACGTTCCATTTTTTTTAAACACCCAAAGTGCCAAAGGGATACGCAATATTTACCATATTTTTTAACAATGTAAACAAAAATACTAGTAGTATTTTCAATTCAACTTTTTGAAATTACAAAAAATAATCATGGTTGTTCGTTACAAGAAGATCATTTTGGTTTGGTTGAAAAACATATCTTAGTCATTTCTGTCGGTCTATGAAATGTTAGAAAACAAAATAGTTTTAATCATTTGTTTTAGTTTTACAATGACCCAAAGCTGGAGGAGGAGCAATAGAGATTATTCATAGAGAAGACGACGAGAGGAAGACACACACGTAAATGTCAATAACAACAATAATTAGTATGCAAGGCAAGAGCAACAATAAACAGCAACAGCACTCAAAGAATAACCAAACATTAGAAAACTGGCACTGGTAACGTACGTGCGAATGAGACAGACAGAGAAAGAAAGAGGAAATAAATAATTAAAATTATGGGCAAAAAGCAAAAAAAAAGGAGGAATGAAAAAAAACTGACGAAGGGAGAGGAGGACGACACACCGTAGCAAAAAGAAAGAAAAAATAGAAATGGAATTCGACATGCAAATTTGAGTCTCATTCGTCTATTATCTCTTTCTCTGTAAATCAGAATTATAGAAAGCAAAAATGGCCTATAGCTAGGGAGAGAAGAGTAGAGTTAGTTGGAAATAGTGAGTGGGGAGAGAACTGCCGCGACGGAAGCTCAACAACAAACAACGCCCAATTCAATTATTTCACGTACGTGGACAAAATTGTCCGACCCGGCAAGGGAAAGGTTCCCTAGGGACAGAAAGAGAAGGGGAGAGCAAGAGCAAACAAAGTGACGCACGGACAGAACAGGATTTCCCCGGGCCTGTAAATGAGGGCTTAAAAACAATACAAGGTACGAATCTCAAATATATATATAAATATATATATATATATATAAATAGTACTACTCACCACAACATAACAAGCTCATTCGCCATCTTTAGTTGAGAAGGAGGAGGAGGTAGGAAGAGACAAAAGAAAGGGGAAAAGAAAGTCTGAGAAGGAGAGAGGGGGGCACGGGGGAAGGAGAAGAAAAAAGGGTCAAAAACCAAGGGAGGGGGAGGTCGAAGACGGGGAGTGCACGTTTTATGTTGCAGTCTGGGAAATCTTGGCTTCGGGATCCACGTGGAGTGTCACGTGATTAGTCAGTCCGCGAAATAATAATCATTTGGGCCCGGCTGCTCTCATTTGCAAGGGGTTGATAGAGGTAGGTTGAGGGCCGTGATTAGTGCCCCAACAATTGCGAGAGGGGTGCAAGCTCCATAGGGACCGCACGAGGCTCCTTGGCTTAACTAGAAAATCATTATCTCACTGGAAATATACACCAATCCATCTGTCTATCTCCGTTTCTCTCTAAATATAAATCCTTATGTCACATATACACTCTGTCGTGTCGTATTTCAATTCCGTAGAAAATTATTTATTCCCGAGATTTTCCAAAGCAAAGGATTGGTGTTGTTTACTGTTGTTAGGTTCGATTTTTTGCAAATCATTAAGTGGATGTTTAGTGTGAGTGTTGATTTTTGGTAGATTCGTTAAGAAGCCCCCCGTTAAGAATTTCCACAATAAAAACAATGCCTAAAATACAAATTTACTTTCATTATTCCCCAGTCGGTTAGTCCACTCACCCAGTCCTTATTCTTGGAAACTTAAGTGTAAATAACGAATTATTTTAACCTAAATACATTTTTAACCCTTTCGAACCAAAAGAGCCGATATATCGGCCTCAGAAAATAAACGCAAAAAGGACACAACCCTAATATGGTTCTTTAATAGAAGGGCTCTGAGTGACTAATTGGTAATAATGAGTCAGGGTGCAAAGCTGGAGTTTGAAATATCGTTGTGTTTTTGTGTTGTGTGTCTTATTTTGCCTTAAGTCGCCAGGACCGATATATAGGGTTTAAAAAGTTAAGGGAAAAAAAGTTAATGAAATTAATCCAATTTGGGCACAATTCATTTAAAAATCTCTGAGCGGGAGAAAAAAAACTATAAGATATAAAAATGACTTTCGTGTAAATCTTTGGGCCTTAAAGGTGTCGATACATCAGGCTTTGCAACCTAGCGAAAAGGAGACGACACACACACACAGATTTCACTGAGAATCCTGACTTAGCAAAATTACCAACTTGTCACTCAGATGTTTTGGACGACTAGAGACGCTAGACTCTGCTGCTAAGTTGTCTAATTTTAGCATTTTGACAATTTATTGTGAAATAGAAAGAATATTAGGGAGGAAATTTGTGTGTCTGTTTTTGCCTAAGGTCACCAGGGTCGATATATGGGTCCTTTAGGGTCGAAAGAGTTAATACGGTTTGCTAGAGACGCTCTGGGTTAGTCCAATTTTAGAATTTTGACAATTTATTCTGAGAAAAAAAAGAGAAATATTTTATCAAAACAACGAATAATGGATGGATAAAGTAAATAATTCTAATCGAATTTTTAAAGATATTTTTTATTTTGCGGTGTCGGTGTGTGGTGTGGTGTGGTGTTGGTGTAGTGAGTGAGTAAGTAGTGAATGCGTGCGTTTATGAAAGCAGAAAGCAGGGTTGGTACTGGTGATGGGTTCTGACTTCTGTTGACCCTTTAAATATCTTGAAATCGTTGCAAGCAGGGTGTTTACTGTTTAATACACTGGCTCTGCCTGCTGCTGCCCTACCTGACTCCAAATAGAAAAACACACGTGGAATGCTCACGTGATGATGCAAGTTTTTTAATGTTGTTGCATTCGTGACATTCATTCCTTCAATGCAACCAAAAATATTTAGAGAGAGCGGTAAATATTGTGTGAATGTTTCAATTAAGTCCGACTAAAGCAGGAGAGAGAAGTGGATGATCTCCAGCTGAAGAAGGAACTGTACATACAGTAGAGTTACAGTAGTAGTAGTAGTAGTAGTAGTAGTACACACAAAACAATCCCTAAGGTTCACAAAAACTAAAACGGCAAAAAAATCAAGGAAAAGAATTAGATCCGTATCGTCGTCCACCACCACCATCACCCACTCTAGTTATCAACCAAGCAAGAACTCGCAACAACACAACTCCCTTTTTAACCATTCGTTTCTATAGTAGTAACAAGCAAGCAATTCCACCCGATAGCAGCAAGAACCAAATCATTCATTATTTTTTGATTGAGAGCGAGATTTTCGCGGTAGTTTTGGCTCAAAAGGGCATTTAATTAACCTGGTAACGAGAAATGATAGTAGTCTTTCGTACCCAGGTCTTCTTGGTAGCTCAGAGTTTCATTTTGTTGTTTTTAAACGTAAGAACCTGGGTAAATGAGCATGTCCAGAGCCGTGCTTAGCGCCCACGCAATTGCGAAGGGGTCGCAAGAAGACTCCTTGGCGTCCTTCCTTCACTGATCTTTTAATGCAATAAAATAATTAATTTTTAAGATTAACTAGAAAATCATCACACAACACACTTTTATGTTGAAATACATCTATTAATCCATCTCTGTCAATCTGTCTTCCTTCCTCTCTATATGAATATTTGTATAGCTATGTATAGTCTTTGATCAAAGCCTCTAGTATGTTTAGGGGGTGCAACATGCAACAAGTTACCATTTTAGGGAAAAGGGGCTGCAAGGAGCATTCTGCGTCGGGGTCGCTATGTAGCTAGGCAGGCACGGGCGGCACGGCGTGAGGCTCGTGCGTGAGCATGTCCATCCAACATCACCCTAATTCAGTTTTGCCAAAATTTGTACAGGAAAAAAATATCTATTTTTATAACTTGTGTCTGGTGGTTGGTCTGGCAGTTGTTTCTTGATTAGCTCTTCAAAAAAAATGTCTTACAGAAAAATACGGTTTTCTTGCAGATTTCATTAATTTCCCCCGCTTTGGGTACAAAAACAATCACATTATTACCAATACTTAGTCGCTACAACCGTTATCAACCTTCAACACCTCCGAAAACAAATTTCCCCAATTTCTGAAAAAGTAATCATTCCAAGATTGTCTTCTTAGATTTTGTGGCATTTGAGGTAAAATAACGAAGGTGACGTTACGTTATCAGATAACAAACAACAGACAAGAATGGTTGAAAGAGGAGAGAGAGAGATCCCTTATTTCAAAGCTAAACTCTAATCTTCACATGTACACAACTCGGAAATAAGAGAGATTTCCTCTGGTCCTAAATTAGAGCTTGTGATATTGTACACTTACCTAAACAAAACCCGGATATAAGAGATATTTTTTCTGGTCCAAATTAGAGCCTGTGTTACTTACCTAAACAAACACCCGATATAAGATTGATTTTTTTCTGGTCCAAATTAGAGCCTGTGTTATTGTATACTTAACAAAACCCGGATATAAGAGACTTCTTTTCCAGTCCCAATAGCTCTCTTATATCCGGGTTGCACTGTGTACCAACAACCACACCGTGGTCTCTGGTGTCATCCTGTGTGCGTGCGTCCCCGCTCTCCAGTGCCACTAGGAAATATCGCCGATATCACCATCATCACGAGTAGTGGTCACCAGTAATCACCGAACCCACAACATTTGCTGTAAGAATTTTCTTTTCCTAACTTACACGCGATAATTTTTGTTAATCCTTTGAACCTTAAAGGGCCGATATCCGCCCCGAGAACATAAGGCAAAAAAAAGACTCATCAATATTCAGACCCTATCGCTCTACTATAACGGCTTTGAGTAAATACTTGGTAATTTTCATAATTTAGGGTTCAAAGGATTAAAATAAAATGTAAATTCAATTTAATAAATAAGAGACGAACACGACACCGGCAGCAGCAGATCTTCTTGGCCCCTTTTTACACGCACTCAGTTCAGTCAGTCATAGTCAGTCCAGTCCAGTCATTTGTTTTCAAAAATGAATGAATGAACATTTTAGTTAGTTTACAGTTAGTTTAATTTCAACAAATTTTAACTGAAACAAACTATTAAAAAAATCTGGACTGTTTAAATTAAATTACTCTGCAATTGTTTATAACTCGACGAGTTAACAAACGAACTGACTGGTCGTGGGTCGTCGTCAAATTTTAAGAGGAAAGAAATCCCACCACGTGGGAAATACATTTAAATTTGCTTATCCCGGAATCTCCAGTAAACTTTTGAGGAGTTAAGATCGTTTTGATCTACAATAATTTTTAATTAAATTTGAAAAAAAAATATTATTTATGAAAGAAAGGAAAAAAACGACGTTTTAATAATTAGGGACTATTATAGTTTAACCCTAAACCCTAAATAACCGATATATCGGCCCTGGTGACTTGAGACAAAAGAAGACACACACAACGATATTTCAACCCCCATCTTTGGACCCTGGCTTAGAAATATTACCAAGTAGTCACTCAGAGCCGTCAAAGAACAGAACACATAGGATCGGTCGTCCACGTGTCTCTTTTTGCCTTTGTTTACTAAGATTACTTAAGATCTTTAGGATCGAAAGGGTTAAACGAAAGTCTATTTAGGTTCTAAATAAATGGATTTATTTACACAGCAAAATGCCCTAAATAGACTGTTTTGTTTACACTGCAACTTGCAACTAAAAGCTTTTTTGAGAAAACACCAAAGTCCGTTTTTACACACAAAAATTACTAAGACCAACTCTTTCATAAAAGTTTTTTTTTTCGGAAGTAAGAAACAATTGAATCCGATTACTTTTTTGACACTTTTCTATTAATTTATATTTTAAATGGAAAAAATCGAATAAATGGAGAGGTTTATAATAAATAGTTAAAAAGGCATCAACATACTTTAATGGCATTGTTTAGTCCGGTGTGTGGTGTGTGTTGGGTGCGGTGTGATATCTCTGCCTTGTAATAGTTTATTTCTCCTTCCTTCACAAGGTGTCCTTGCAAAAATAAACCAGGTTTGGCCAACTTTTAACTTCTTGCAGATATGGTTTGGTCGGTGGAGGGTAGAAGCAAAAAATAAGGGAAAACTAACTGCTAAAAGTCAGGGGTTTACTGCTTTTTTTTAAATGCTTTTAAAACTTGTTTTTTTTGTTTTTTTTCAACTTTGCTCATCCGTAATAAATAAATGCTACTACTTAAATGCAACAAAATCAGATTTGGTGGTGGTGGGTGAGAGAAAATTCATTTTTTTTACTTTTAAGTTAATTCGTATATTTTGCCGATAAAAATGAAACTTAACCTCATTTAAGTTCACTCACACTGAAATTAATAGAAGAATTTCGATTAGGGCCCCCTCCTCCACTCTAGTCCATTTCCTCACCGGAATTTTATTTTTCAAGTTGAATTTTTTTTCTTAAATAAAATATATATTAATAAAAAACACTCAGAATTAAATTAAGTGTCTAAGAAAATTTGCGTATTCGCGTTCTGTTGAGAAGGAAAAAATGGGGCAATAAAAAATAATGGTAAAAATTAATTACGAATCCATTAGGATTCCTATTTTGGTTAGTTTATGGGGTTTTTTTTACCCTTTTTTTTAATCGAGGACTGTTACTATTTTTTTCTCAGCACACTAAACTACTACTTCCTTTTTCATTCATAGACCCTCCCTAGGCCTGGCTGGACTTAAGACGAATAGTTGGAGTGGCGGGACCAGTTTTTTTTTGTTTTTTTTTACTCTGATGAGGGTTTATTTTTCTTTGTCTAATCAAACGAACGCTTCTTCTTATTTCAAGTTTGTAACATTTAAGGACCATATTTCTAGTTGAGGTTACAGCTTTAGCTTACCAAAAAAACGGAATCGGCAATGTTGAATTAACTCTGGTGAATTGAAGAATGGAATTCGCGTAAGCAATGAAACTGAATTCAACAAGTGAATTGTTTTGTCGAAACGGTCAAGACAATTAATTAAATCTCAATAACAAATTTTGGAGGACTGTTTTATTTTTTAGAATTCATGCATGAATATCAGGGAGTGCCACCAGCCACTACCACATAGTTATGGACGCCACGGACGGCCACTCACAGTGAGTGCTAAGGGTGAAAAAGGTGCAACCCGATTGTAAACCCGAAAACCGACTGACATGGGGCAATAATGGGGCATATGTCTCACGCCCGTGTCTGATCAAGACCACATGATATGCTTGCTTGATTGCATCCAGTCCCAGCACCATAAAAAATATTTCCATTCATTCATTACCTTTCTTTTTACTAAATAATGATTTTATTACTTTTTTAAAAGATATGGTTGGAATTAAAATAGGGAAAGCCAGATTTAAATTTGGGGAATTAGAGGGTAAGACACAGTGGTTGGACAGTGGACACACACGCACACCAAAACCACACCACTTTCATTCATTGGTATGTGTGTTCAACAAACAACTGTTTACACCACGACCTGAGCAGCAGCACAGATGAAAAGAATTTTAAAAGCCGTTTGACGATCTTCAAAACAATATTTTATGGATTTTATAAATTGTTGATCCTTAAATAATATTTCGGCCCTTTGTGGTTGGGTTGTTCAGTTTCTCTACATCGCTAATTCAGGGTCTTAAGGATTAAGATCAAATTAGATCTTATTTAGAACAAAAAGAAATTTTCACTATTACAAAAAGGGGTTGGGGTTCAGTTCAGTGCGGTGTTGTCGGTTCTTAGAAAAATCTGGTTATAAACAAAAACAATGGGAGGGCTGACACGGGGTGGATGATCACTGGATCTCCACAAATTTTTCTTGGAAAAAAAAATGTTTTTACTTACTAACTTCACTTGTCTTGTTCTATCTTTTATAACAAGAACATGAAAAAAAATTCATTTCAATCCAACCTTTATTGCAAAAATAAAAATTACAAAAGGTTTATGAAAAAATTTTTTATGAAACGGACTTACACTTTTTTAAATTAAAAAAATGTGACAAGATAAAACCAAGAAGGCATTTTGAATCAAAGTTTAAGTTTACAATTAATTTCTGCAATGATTTAAATTCAAGTCAGTGAATAAATAAACTCCCAGTAGCTTACACACATAACACATAGCAAAACAATACTATTCTTAAATATTAGCAAAAAAAAATTAAAACTATTGCTGTGGATTTTTACCCATTTAATTCATCATAAGGACTTAAATTATTTATTTTTAACCAGTGACATTAAATAATTTAAATAAAAAAAAATAAGCATTGAATGTTCACCAAATTCTAGTAGTTGTAGTGAGGAAAGCAAGCACCATCTTCGTGTTGTCTACAGAAAAATACAATTTAGGGTAGATTGTCTTCGGAGACAATATTTAATCGAAATTTTAAATAAATGCAGTTTTATTTATTTCAATAGAACAATTTTTAAAAATATGAAAAGATGCTCATTTTTTTATCGCAAATCAAAAAGAAAAAAAAAAGAATGTAAAGAAGAAGGACTAAAGAGACAAAATATTGAAATCTTACTTACTTCACTTGCTTGTTTGTCTGGGTCTATTTTTAAGACAAGAACATTTTAACTTTTCCATTAAAAATCAAAGTTTGGTGCACAATTTTTTCCTTTTTTTTTTTTAAACTTCCGTTTTTTTTTTCGATTTTTGACGAACAACTACTTCCATAAGAGGCAGAATTTCGTAGACTTTCCGTTCTTTTTTCGAAGGTCAATATTTATCGACAGCCACAGTACTTTTTTTTTTAACCAGCGTGGTCCGTGGTGTAGTGTATGGTCTGGTCCTCCTGCTGGTTGCTATTTTTTGTGATCTTATTTTCATCCCTTCTTCTTTTCATCGTTCGTTCCTTCCTTCCTTCCTTCTTTCTCTCCCTTCACTTCTAAGAATTCAAGGTGACGGACTGAGTGTGAAAAAAAAAAAGATGTAGAAACAAATAAAATAGGAAGTGAATAATATTCAGTTTCGCGCGGATTTTATTTTTTTTCTTAAGAGGGTGGCAGCCAGCAGCATACACTCCCTCTCTTTATTCGCTTTGATTTTGCTTAGGGCGCCAAGCAAGGATTCATTTTAAAATAACAATTTTGAACATTTTTTCAATGAAGATATGTCACAGAACTTTATTAATTAAAACCCAGGACCGATATTTCAGCCTTGGCGACCTAAGGCAAAATTAAACCACCGATTTTTCAGCTTTAATACGGTCTTTAAACGGCCCTGATTGATTAGTTAGTAATTTTGCTAAGTTAGAAACCAAAGGCATAAAACAAGATTCTTAGTTAATTTTAACTTCTTTAAGCATTCACCCAGGCCGGGCACCCCAAAACAAAAACGCTATAGCTCTCCTCATCATCCTCGGTCTCACATGAAATCTCCTATGTGTGTGAAATGACTGACTGTGTGTGGTTTGATCACAGACAATGGCAATGGAATGCTTTAGCTTTCGTTTAAATTAGTGGAATTAATTTTTATTTATTTACTAAAAACTGAAAAAGCTGGATGGAAGGAGTCAAAAGTTTTTATTATTGGTTTTTAAGAAAACGGATAGAGAGGATTTGTGTGTGCTAGAGGAGATAGACTTCACAATTCAACCTCCCCTTCAATTTACATTTTAAATGATAACCATCAAAGTGTTTTCTTAATTTCCAAACCACTCGTTGCGGGCCGTATGTTGCCCACCCCTGAGTTAAGGGTAACACCGAATGTAAAAAGCCCGGGTAAGAGCGCGTAAAAATGGCCTTGTGCCAAACTTGGGTTGGTGGTGGTGCTCACCAAGTAAATATAATATTTAAAAAATCCAGGGTGACAGTAATCCAAAGTGCAAATTTAATCCTGACTATAATCAGAAAAGCATTATCACCTGAAGAAGACCAAAGACTTATCGGCTGAAACATTATTAACTCTAACACGTACTAGAAGTATTATTGTCCGGATGCCAAGGACTTAAGGAAGCCTTTTATATCGGAAACCAGTTAATGCTTTATTCTAAATCCATTTCTAATGCTTTTTTCTACTAAATTCATTTTAATGCTTTTTATACTGAATCCATTTCTT
>JAUZSX010302021.1:0-12995 GCA_034780655.1 Idiosepius hallami | reverse complement strand
AGATAGATAGATAGATATATAGATAGATAGATAGATAGATAGATAGATAGATAGATAGATAGATAGATAGATAGATAAAACAACGTAGATACAGAGTGACCGGACTTAAGTGATTGTCAATGTCTTGTCCCTGCGATCCCCGAATAAAAAATGCTTTTTGTCTGGGGATCGCATTGGCGAGAAATTGACAGACACTGTGTCCACACTGATACTTTTTCATTTTCTCTCAATGATATTGAAGTACTACTTCAACAATGAATATAGGAAATATCGGAAACATTTTTAACAAAGCTAGTCAAATTTCGTGGACTTATGTTATAAGTTAATATAATCTTATTAAATACAAATCTTTAATCAAATCATTATTAATGCCAGTGATTATTGTTGCAATGTATAAAAACGATTTGTAATTGGTCAGTCCTAGGGACAAAGTTAGCCAAATTTTTATCATCTAATTTGATGACTAAGATTACAATAACGAATTCATAACTCAATTTCGCTTCCGAAAGGTTACGGAAAGTTTTCTATAATTTTATACAGATTTTTTTTATTACACCATCAAAAGTTATTTTTTCCTCGGGGACAACACCGCCTAATATGTTTTGATAAGAATTTAGCTTGAATTTGAACTAGAAATATGCAAGCACTTCCACAATTTCAGTAGTGCCTTTTCTGGCTCTTAATTAATGAAAATTCATAATCCAAGAATATTCTTAT
The DNA here is from genome assembly GCA_034780655.1 of Idiosepius hallami. Taxonomy (NCBI): domain Eukaryota; kingdom Metazoa; phylum Mollusca; class Cephalopoda; family Idiosepiidae; genus Idiosepius; species Idiosepius hallami. Next base: position 12,278 of record JAUZSX010302021.1, on the reverse strand, counting down.
TCCAAAAGTACCACTCAATTTGACCAATGACCTGCTAAGTGACTAAGCATTTTAACCAGCCTTGAATACTCGATAATAGCCACTTGGTTCGATTGGTTCAATGCCAGGTTATTAATATGTTTCAAATTAATTAGAAAACCACTTTTACAAATGTTAGGTACTTTCAAAATGTAACTTTAAATATAAGCACATTAACTGGCAAGATTTGATTTATTGCCAAGTTAATTCATTAGCCTTGGAAATTTTGTTTGCAATTTAAAGCCGGTACCATATTTTCGTGTCTCGTGTTTTAGAAGTAATTGTTGGAATAAGTGCCTGAATATCCTGTGATAAAGGAATTTGATCCTAAAATTCAGGTACACGAGTTCAATTGTTGTTTTTGTTTTCACCATCAATATGATGGCCTTAATGACATCAATTAAAATGACATGAGTAGACAATGATACCACGGACATTTGCGATTCCAACAAATACAAGAGAGACCAATTATGATATTTATATTCCGGAAAATAAAAAAAAGGCCTTTTGAAAAAATTACTTATTTTCGTTTTTTTTCTTTTTTTCTTTTTTGTGCCCATCTTTGAAGATCAACACAGAGAGAGAAGCGCCGTCTACCAAACAACAATAAATTCAAGACGATAACATACCGAAAAGTCGTCATGGATATCCTGGAGAATAAATGACGTTCTTCCACAACACCAAGACTTCCAGAAAACGACCCGTGTTATAGAGGTTGGTACGACTATTTTCAGCTGCACTATATTCAAGCTACATTAGATTTTTCTTCAGGCTGTAGATCCAAACTCTTAGTTTGAACGAAGAAAAATACTCCCCTGTACTTCACATAAGTTTTCCCCAGGTGCAGATGTTGCTCATCTGTGAGAACTAAATAATGACAACACAAACATAAATAAAAATCATCAATGATTGCAGTAAATACTATTACAATTATAGAAAAATGAATTGTTATTAATGGACAGAGCTGGCCAAAATTTCAACCCCCGATTTGTGGATAAAAATTAAAATAATGAATTAATTAATGCAACCGAACTTTACCCAAGGAAAGTTACGGAAATTTTTCTTAAGATTTTATAAACGATTCTTTTTTGGTGGCAGCACGGCCTATTGTATAAGTTCACACATAGTGTCATCTTTTTGCTAGAAAGATTTAGTTTGAATAGTTTGACTTATAGCCGAGTATCTACAACATGTCGATTCTAATTCTAACTCTAGCTTTCTGACCTTTTAATAAATTCTCTAAAGTAATTGAATCGGGAAACGTGCAATTCAATTATTTTAAAATAATCTGTTTTTGTGTCTGCTTTCAACTGTTTAGAGGAAAGTTTAGTAAATATCAATAAGCTACTACAGTAACAACAACTAAAAAAATCAGCGTAGATTTCTGTAGTGGTGACACAGGTTACCTAACCTACATCAACCAGAAACAGGACTTACCTGCCCTCTAGGTATATATAATAGTACACAAACAGTAATCTTGGACTAAATCAGCAGCAATGGTAGACGTGAGTGAGTTGCCCCCCCCTCTACTTGTAAAATTCCTTTCAACAAAGATAAGAGAACTCTACATATAACCCATCTTCTATCTATTATCAAGACGTTTCAAGAGGAATTCTGTTGAATGGGCAGATAACATGTTGATCTTTGAAACCCTAATGTAGGAGATCAAATCTCTGTATATGCATTACATTCAATTTTAGTATAGTAATCTTGAAAAACAAACGAATCCTACCAATTCCATTTGTATTAAATAGCACAATTTTTGTTTCTTTGATTGAATGATTGTAAAGCTTGATACTTTATTGAGGAAAACAACCTATATCTATAAATAAACGATAGATAAGAAACGTAATAAAGAAACAGCAGTCACGATAAAAATTGAATAAAATAAGTCTATTAGTAGTTTAGAGCTCTATTTCTTTATTTCATGGCACCAATATGGAGAAAATGTTTTTAAACCAATGCAATTAAAATCTGTTTAATACAAGCAATTGGTGCTTTATAACACTATAAATGAAGAATGTTATTTCAAAAATTAAATGAAGTCGACTAATTGTAACTCAAAAGTCGGTGTTGCGACCCTAAATTTAATGCTGATTACGAATTTGCTCCATATCTGAAATCGTATTTAGAAACAAAATGCTTCATTCACCTAGCTGTAAATTCATCACACAGTCGGTTTTTTAAAACGGAAAGTCTGCGTTTTAAGTTTTTTTTTTGTTTTGTTTTTTTATCAGATACACAACTTGGTTTGAGGGCTATTTGAGGAAAATTTTAGTATGTTGAAATAAATAATAGTACTGCAAAAATTTCATATATTTAAAGCAAATTTGCACAAAATGTCTTGGTGACACTTTTATAAAACTATTCTATAAAACTAGCTTCTTTGACCGCTTCTCTGTGGCTCCAAACCGGTCAACAAACTGAGATAAAGTGGTTTTCATTTATTTCAGGCATTACCAGAACAATGGCAGACTTCAGTGAAGCTATTAATCTCTTTCAACAATCTCCCACACGTAATACTCTATAGGATTTATATCTGGAGAGTTTAGGGGATACATGTTGGGGCTCACATCATCATAAAGATTCTTTGATAGCAATCATGTATTACTATGTGAGAATATTCTGAGTCTTGCTGAAAGACGAGTGGTTTTCTATATCACAATTAAAGAAATTTAATATAACAAAGTTTTTGAGATATATTATATATACTTGGTGAGCAGCACAACCAAGTTTGGCACAAGGCCATTTTATTAAGGAGAATGCAACGGTTTTGACTAGGATTTGAACTCGCGTCCTACGATTCCAGAGCCCGAACCTTTAGCAATGCTCCACCTTTGCTTTTGGGTTTGAGATATGTTATTGAAATAAAATATGCCTTATTTATTTTTGACGCTGGATACCTACTCGTGTTCTGTGCAAACTAGTGGTTCATCTGAAAAATAAATACGCTTTAGTTTTATGCTTAGCAACTTTTAAAGTGGCTTATCAGGATTAGCGGGGTTCCGTAGCAGCCAGTCAAAGATAGACAGAATGTTCGGATGTAGCAAGTGGTGAAGAGAATGGTTTGGTTAATTGTATATTTATAAAGATGTCTTTTTAAACGAGGTCACAATGGTAAATTAAAGAAAAAAAACTGGAGAAATTCCTTTGTTGTGACGGATAGAGAAAGACAAATTTTGAGTGCAAACCTAGAAGTAATAGTGATAATGTTTCATTTTTCAGCCATCAAATTAAGTAAAGAGGATGTCTATTTGGTAGACTGGATAGGCAGTGTGATTTCGGAATCGTGGTACGCGAGTTAAAATCATATCCGTCCCGTTTACGTTTACATTTTGACTAATACCCTTTGGAAAAGTATGAAACTCCACATTCCCTCCAGCTATGAGTTAAATAGTGCATATGGAGTTATTCCAAAAACTACCTGTGTACAAAAAACATATGGTGGCTTTCGGCATTAAATGACTTAAAAAGGTTAATAAGCCAGAAAAACAATTAAATTAAGAATATTATAACACAAACTATAACTAATTAAATAGTTGCATAATTGCAACGTTAGCAGAAGTTCTGTTGCTGATGTTATTGTTTTTTGTTTTTTGTTTTTGTTTATTTTTGCAGAACTGACTACCGAGCTGTAAGCATATGTAAAACTAGGCTACGAAAATCTGATAGGAATTTACAAAGAATTTAAATGATATTTTTATGGGTTAAAAAAAATAAATAATTTTTTCTCGCTAATTCAATTAAACAATGTGTTAACAACCAGTATGCTAATTAAAACACTCACTATTTTCAACATTTACGTCATAAAAGCTTAAATATAAAAACACCAATGATTACTAAGTTTGTGGGTAATTCACAGTATGATATTGAAATTATTCATTAGAAAAGTAAGATCTAAAATGATTTTAGATGCTCTAGCTAATTAAAGGATTTTAAAATTTTGTTACTGTGTTTCAAATTGAAGACTTTGATATTTTGCTTTCTATCAATTTCAAAAAAATATTAATTTATGAAGCATATATCTACAAAATAAAAACCCATTCTTTGTAATGATTTTTATCGTGTTTTTTGTGTGATGCAATTTTATTGACCTATGAAAATTGAACTGTTACATTAATATTGGAAAAACGGCTTTGAAAGTATTTTTTTCATACTTTATAACCCCAATATATTCTAAAGAAATGCTACTGCGCAATGAATATTGGTGTTTGTCTACATCGCAATGAAAAGGTTAAGTTCACTAGCTTGATTTATTATATTATATTTCATGAGAGAAAGAAATCAAACTCAAAATATTTCATACTTAGTCTTAATACTATTTGCATTCATTGTTAATACCGTACATCAATGGAACTGTACAATCGGGCTTTTAATAAGCAATTGTTGTTTTTTTTCGTTAATGCATCATTTTACATTAAAAAATATCGGATAGAGTTTTAAACAGATTTTTATTGAAAGTAAGGATCGTTCCTATATGAATAATAAAATTTTTAAAATGACGTCAGGAAATGCCAAATATATGCCTCTCGATTCCTTTTTTAAGGGGACAATGAACTTTTTCACACGATTATTAACTTTATGTATAACATAATTCTGCTTGATTGCTTTTCAGTATATACCAACGGAAATAGGACTATTATCATTTCCGTTATTATTTCCATCGACATTTAGCCATTAATTCTTTTCTTTGCCTATTATCTGTATTTTTTCCAGACAAAAAATACAAAAAAAAGGAGAAAAAAAAACTAGTAACATAAACATGAAAAAAAATCTCAAAAAAGAAACCCTAAAAAAGCAAGAACAAAAGTTTATTTATTATGTGATACTTTCAAATAAATGCTTACTGTTTCTCTCTATATAGATATTGATTGTGCTTATTTAATCAAATAATTAAAGCATTGAACTTGTTAGGGATTAGCGCGTTTTGCACACAATTAATTTTACTTCTGTTTTATAAATGCAATAATGGCGTCTTTCAATGTTCAGCCATGCATATAAAAACTGAAAATTTGTTTTGCTTGCATAATACATACCATAGCTAAACATATTGATATCAATCATTATTTTATAAGTTTCTTATTGTTTTATCAATACTTATTTATGATTTCATGTTGTCCGCATTGTGACTTGTTTCAGAGCGTTTATAATCTTATTTAATAGTTACTATTTTTTATTCTTATTTTTTATTATCGGAAACTTATTCCCTGTTAAAAAAAAGAAACTGCCACTACTACCTACTTCGACTAAATGGATAAAAATTGAGGATTAGCAATCTCAAATCAAATTTACAATATATATTAAGAAGGGGTGAGTAAATGTGGGTGTGTGTGTGTGTGCGTGTGGTTGTGCGTGTGTGCATTTGGGTGTAGGTGTGTGTTGAGCATTTTTATGTTAGTATATGTGTGTGTGTATATAGGCAAAACATTAATTATATAGAATACAGACAGAGCTGCTGAGTGCATTTGCTGACAATTCGTTTTATATTTATGTATTCATCAGAAGAAAATCAGTTGCCCATCCGGTGTACAGTTGACTTTAATGGGTTTTGGAGTGAACGGTTAAGATTTAACTTTTTTTTTCTAAACAGTCTTTGTTATATTGTATTGTCCTTCAATACAACAAAGACCAAACACACGAAAAAGCACTAATATATCCTAATATATGCTATGTGTATATGACAAAGCACTAATACACCCAAGTATGCCATAATATCCCCTAATATAGCATAATGTTTATAGGCATAGTTAAGCTTTAACACACAGCAAGATCCTTTAATACAACAAAACCCTTGGACTATACAAAGAGTGTTCGACTAAGCAAAACCCTAGCACACCAGAATGGAAAAAAGGCAAAGAGAAATGATTTTAATCATGATATTAATTATACAAACGTTACAAGAATTATTCTTGGAATTACATATTTATCAATTACATCTTTCACACCAACATAATGTTCTTTTGGGTTTTTTTTTAATCAAATTACATTGCTTCCTTTTAACAGTAAGAAGATTTCTCACACCATACTTGTATGCTTAATCTTTAAAGTCACTGAATTATAAAAAATAAATTAATAAATGAAGTGAACCGTAGGCAAGAAAAAATAAATAATGAAGTCTTGATAAGTTAGATTAAAATATTATTATTGAGTTCTCAAACCAATCACACGCAGCTCTTGCATTCTGCTTGTGACCGGTTTTTATTGGAGTCAGAGTGACAACAAGTTTTCTCATGATACTGTATATCATTTAAAGACTGTATGGTGCTACTTCTCATCGGGTTTTTATTCTAGTGTATTCAGGTCTCACACCCGGCATTAGCAGAATTTAGATTCCGCAAAGCAAATGCCTGATGATGCCTTCTAAAGTCAGTATGACAGTAAGTCTAGTTTGTAAAATGTTTATTTTTATTTGTGACTGATTTCTTGTAGTTTTCCTTCCAGGTCTTTTGGAATTAAAGTTTTTATGTTCAGAACCTTCTATAGTTCATCGGGCAGCTCTTTGTATTTACTAATCTTTTCTGATTTTTTTGTTTTTTTTTGCTTTGATGTTTTTTTGTTTTTTTTTTTTTGTGATCAACCGGTAAAGCGAAGTCCACTATTTAGCATAATTTTCCTTTCGTGTTAATAATATTCAGTTCCGGTGTTCCTGTTTGGATTGGTCCGTATCTCGAAGTTCAATAGCATAGAGTTGTTGCACAAACAATTCAAATCTGGGTAAAAATGTGACTTGTACCTTTCTAAGCGATGACATTACAAAATTGGTATAAAAACCTGAGTTAGAATTGTGTATTAAATAATTCGAAAACCTTTCAAAAACAAAAAATTGAATTCTTCTTCAGAAGAAAAAACTAAATACACTTGTTAAGAATTAGTTTCTAACACATCTGTCCATCAGACCAATTGCTTCCATCAAATAAACTTGAAAAATCCTTGTAGTTCACAACTTTTCATCAGAATCGTAATACACGATTTCAAATTCAAGTCGCGAAAATAATATTCACTTTTTGACTCTAATATAATGAAAAGCATAAATCAACTTTTTTTCTTTCAGATATGAATTAAATAGGTCAACAATTGTCCTTTAAATTATCTGTTTCCTCCACAAAACGTTTATCAAAATTAATTGTTCTTGGCATTAAATGACCGTAATAATGCCCACGTGTTAAATAAAAAAAACTGAAAGTAGTTGAAAAAAAATATTGGGGTAAGTAATTCTCGGAAAATTATTCGTTTTTACAATTAAACGCTCGTATTAAACACGTTCTGCCCTTTTAAGGTATAAACAAAATAAATATAGAAAGAGAACTATATATGTACGTATATACATTTATACATACACACATACATATAAATTTTTATATATAAATACAATTAAATGTCTCGTTTCAGGTATGCGAAAATTATGTAAATCTGGACGAAACTTTGGAACCATGTAAGCTCATCCGTGTGCAGGCATGTCATAGAGTGACGTAGTGGCATTCACTAGTCATAGTTTTGTGGAATGTGTTTGGCGCCACAAAAGACTTGGTAGCCAGCCTTCTCTATTTTACAAATGAATGTATTTACTTAGTAAAGGTTAGTTTAAACTTTAGAAATAATAAATATTCTGGGAGTAAATTGATCTTTTTTTGTTAAACCAATTACCATGAAATATAATGCTTTGTGCCCCAAGGGAGATCTTTTTTCTTTGTTTATACTAGAGATCTACATATAATACTAAATTTCATGAATGTAATACACTAATTCTTCTTAAATACAATAGAATAGTTTAACACAAATGTCATATTTTATTATTCAAGAATTTTTTGTTTTGATTTTCTATACGGAAAGACAAAATTCTACGATTCTGCATCTTTGCTTGCTCGCGAGTGCGTACGATTAAAACAAGGTTTTAATGGACTTCATAGGAGTTGAGTTTTTCTCTAAATTTTAGATATTTACTAACGGTGTTTTTTTCTGATTCGTATTGAAATCATTGAATGTAAAGGTGAAGAAAAATTGCCACCACACATATAAACTTTGGGCATTTTTAAGTCGCAGTAAAGTTTTTTTTTTTTTAAATAATGCAAATATTATGATTTTAAAAAATTCATGTATTATAGAAAATATTGTTAGTATAAACAGCAGATTTATATTTAAAAAATAGTGTTTTTTTGTTGGAAAATACATAGTGGAAGTCGACTTCAAATATCCAGGGTGAACACATACTCACCGAAATATTCTAAATCTAAGAGCGTATTATTGCAAGAAAAAAACTCCTTTAAATATAAGTTATTGAAGAAAATTGGATTTTGATAGTTTCAAAATATATTTTCTAAATCTTAAAGACAAATGCATGTTTTAATGAAAAAAAACTTTCAAATATGAAAATTAATTAAGAAAACTCGATTTTAAAATTAAAAAATAACATCTTAAATTATTGGAAACCATGGTGTGTTTTAATGTTATAAAAAAAATCACTTCTAGAAATATGAGAATTGAAAAAAAAAACTTACTTGAAAAATGTAAAAACATCCCTTAAACTATTGAAAACAAAGAATATTTTTGTAGGCATTTTTTTAGATTATGTTAAGTGATAAATTCTAAAAGAACAGAGGCATTTTCTTTTCTCTGAACAATTCACAGGAAACCTACTTTCCCGATCAACATCTACATACACACGTACACGCACACACTTATAGAAATAGCGATAAAAATTGAGAGCTTATTGGCATTTGAAAGTAAAATGCTGTCCCCAGACCTTTAAGCGAACGCTACCCAGGTGCATAGCAATTATTCGCCTAATTATAGCTTTTTCAGTTTTATTACGAAAACAAAAAACAATACAAAAATGATGGAATAAGTCATATTATCCTGACCTCATTTTCTTTAAAGTTGAATTTATTTTATTTGTGTTTTTTTTTTATTAAAAAATATATTAGGAGTCTATTCTTTTTCTCTGGGAATTTTATAGATGAGTAAATATCTTGTAGACGCTACCGAAAACTTTAAGGGCAAAAAAATAATAATAAGTACGGAATTATTTTCGTTTCTTTTAAGTTATTAACCCCTAAGCAGTAGGTTTTCAGATAAAACTGTTTTCTTTCTTGTCGATCACATCACATGTTTAATATAAAGTATTATTATTGTTGATTAAGAAAGAACAAGAGAACTCGTCTTTTAATAATTTTAGTACTTATACGGAATACCAGCTACTGTATCTAGCGCCTAGAGGCACGGTTAAACCACATAGTTTTGTTAAGATAGTTATCATCTTATACATGTAGTCTGTGGCAAACCCTTGCACTGACTGTGTTTTATCAGCAGATCCAAGAAATGCAGATGGTAATACACAAGCCTTCAATACGATGCACAAATCTGTGTAAGAGTCTGACACTCATACGTCGAAATCAAAAGGAGAGTCTACCATACACGTATATTTATATATATACACTAACATACATGCATAAAAATGAGTGCACACATTATTGCACGTGTATATAGAAACAATTTATTTGTATCTAATTGTACAAAATGAAATAGTCTTAAGATTGATATCTGTATCCGAGCTTAAATGAGTTTAAAAATATTTCATGAAGTGCTCTCTTTCTTTTCATAATATGCATACATGCCACTACATTTGTATATATATACATATATATATGTGTCTATATGTGTGTGCGCATGCATGTTTGTATTCTATAAATCTATTTTATAAATACAGTTATGTTCTATATGTCTATTCGAAGGTGGAGCAGTCGTAAAAAATTGGACCGTAGAAATGTATTATACGAGTTCAAATCCTAGTCAAAACCATTTCATTGACACTTTTAGCTGCCTCGAGCAGATAAGACTCGTTAACAGAAATTAACTGTAGGCGCAACCATAAGACTGATCTAAAAAAAAGTCAAAAACCCCAGGACACGTGCCGGGCAGGCGTCGTGGCAGGTCTTATTAAATTAAAAACCCAATACCGCGATGCAACCTACATCATGGACACTGCCTATTTCATAATTCTTGAGCCACGACCGCCCAAACCAACATTAACAGCGACTGACACTCTGCCGCTTTTATCCTTCTCCTATCAACGAAGAGAAGAGACAAGACATGTACCAAAAAATCGGAAGCGAGTAGGAGCCGGCGGCTATTTTACATAAATTTCTGTTTTTGTGTACATTATATATATGTGTGTGTGCATGGTTTTTGTGATATATATATATATGTGTGTATGTGTATGTGAGAGAGAGAGAGAGAGAGACAGACAGAGAGAAAGAGCGAGATAGAGAGACAGAGAGAAAGAGAGAAAGAGAGAAAGTGTGTATGTGTGTGTTTGTGTGTATATATACACGTTTGTGTGCGTATTTGTGTGTGTAACAGATGTGTAGGGTGCTCAGATATATGTTTCTAATGACAAGGAAATAAATATTTTTCAAACGAAAACTTCCTTAAAGAGTTAAAATAAAGGATAGAATTATTATTTCTAGGCCAAAATTGTAGACAGCTACACTTTGCAAAAAATTCCTCACAAGTTCAGATTACTGCATAATCAGCAGAATTTTTTTCCTTTTTTTTAATTGAAATTGGTTGGCAAATTCCAGGCAAATTATTACTTTAATTCTGATACTTCCCCCGAGAATTCCGTTAAAGTGGACGAGAAAAGGGTGTGTGAAAGAGATTTTTTTTTCTTTCTTTTTTTTCTGGGGTTAAAATATCTGTCAACGTGTATGGTAATGGACGATCTGTTTACTTTTTAAAGTGATAGGTTTTGTTGGGAATTTGGGCACAAATAAATCCTTGTTTTATGCTTGCTATTTATTGAAATATATATTTGAAAATGGAATCCATTGTAATAAAGAAGAAGAAAGGAATGCAAGCTGAATTTGTGAAGAAAGAGGATGAAAAAAGAAAAAAGAAGAAAGAAAAAGGAGAGAAAAAAGAATAGATTAATGAACCAAGAAATTAATTTATTCGTTAATTATGTAAAAAAAATGGAAAAAAGAAAAGAACGCAATGTAAAGAAGGAAATAATAAAGGTGGAAGAAAAGTAGGAAAGGGAAAGCAAAGAAAATACAAAAGAACTAGAAATAATAAAAGAAAAAAGATAGAACGAAGAATGAACGAAAGAAAAATTAAAGAGAGAGAGAATGAAAGAGAGAGAGAATGAAAGAAATAAAGACAGAAGCCGAGAAAATGCATGAAGAGAAAAAGAAAGGAATAAAGAAAGAAAAAAATGAAAAATAGAAAGAAAAAAAAGAAAAAAGTAAGAATAAAAAAGATTAATCGGGTAAAGAAAGAAATTGGAATTAAAGAAAGAAAAGAAAAGAAGAAAACAGAAAAGAGAAATAAGCAAAGATTAGAAAAACGCAGGGAGCAAAAAAAAGGGGGGAGTCGATAAAATAAAGAGATGAAAAGAAATGTTTTAAGAGAAAGTATTTAAAAAAAACTTAGAAAAGACTAACATTAGAAACATTTATATAAAAACAGATTTATAAAATATTGGGGGAAAATGATTTAAAAAAAAGAAACTAAAAAAAAAGGAAAAGCCAATAAAAAGAAGAAAAAAAGGAAAAAAAACACACAAACAAAAACCATGGCTTAAAATTTTGTTTAATAATCAGATGAAATAACAGAACTTGGGAGCAAATTAAGAAATCTAATGAAATGTCACTTAACATAACGACGCATCTGCGCGCGGGAACTATATGAGCATGCACGCACATACACGACGAAACATTATTACTGAAATATTAATATTCAATTGAACTCAATGTGATTTAAGGCATTTTCATAATCGTCCCCCAACTAATACACATACATACATATACAATACATTCATTTGGATCGACTATCATAGTTTTCTCAGACATTTTATATTAGGATTCCAAACTTTATGTTTAACAACTATCTATTAACTCGTCAACACTATATATAAATATTCTAAAATATAGAGAGCAATGCTTTTGCAGTGGGAGGTGCTTAAATTTTGGAATTACATTGCTGGGTTCAAACCCCAGTTGAATCATTGTTCCAGACAGATAGGGCTCAGTACTTGGTTGAGGAACTTATCTAGGTGAAAGTCAACATATCACTAAATATTTTTCTATATTTATATTTTTGAGATAGAAAAATAATGTGGTGTAACCCCCCAAATTGCACAAGGGTAACATTAAAAAAATTAGTTGGTTTAAAACCACTTCAAATCTGATCTCCCATTTAGCCAATAACCAAAACTATTAAAATTAGCAATTGCTGCATAAAAGATATTGATCAAATTATCGTTA
>JAUZSX010302010.1:10000-12996 GCA_034780655.1 Idiosepius hallami | reverse complement strand
ATAGACAGACAGACAGATAGATAGATAGATAGATAGATAGATAGATAGATAGATAGATAGATAGATAGACAAAGAGATAGATATATAAATAGATAGATAGATAGATAGATATATTGTTAGAGAGCGATGCCAATATATTAAGAAATGTTAGGGACATGACAATATGAATTCATCTCTAATAGCAATGATTGTTTCTGTTTTTTGATGAAACTCTCGAAACGAGCCGAAGTATCGACGAAACAGACATTCTTTTCTGTAGTTGGAATAATGGAAATACTTAAGGAGGTTTTCGTGACATTTCTCAAAGGCGTTCACTTCAGATCGGATATGTTCATTTCGTTTTAAGATTTCAATTCATCCGATTTAGGTAAATTTAACGATGGACAAATACTTAAAAATCTCTAGAGACCATCAACATTTCGATTCGGCCAGACTTCATTGACATTAACGACAACTAAACATTATTTATTTCAAAATTCTCTACGTCCCAGCGTTTTCTTGTTGCTTTCTTATTCTTATTCTTTTTCTTCTTCTTTTTCTTCTTTTTTTTTCTTATTTTTTTCTTCTTCTTTTTCTTCTTTTTTTTCTTCTTCTTTTTTATGATCTTCTTTTTCTTGTTGTTTTTCTTCTTCACTTTCTTCTTCTTCACTTTCTTCTTCTTCTTCTTCTTCTTCTTCTTCTTCTTCTTCTTCTTTTCTTGTTGTTTTCTTCTTCCCCCTCCTTTTCTTCTTTTTAATTTTCTTCTTCTTCTTCTTCTTCTTCTTCATTTTCTTCTTTTTTATTGTTTTTTTCTTCTTCTTCTTCATTTTCTTCTTTTTTATTGTTTTTTTCTTCTCCTTCTTTATTTTCTTCTTCATTTTTTTAATTTTCATTTTTTCTTCTTCTTCATTTCCTTCATTTTCTTTTTTTCTTCTTCTTCTTCATTTTATTCTTCTTCACCATCATTTTCTTTTTTCTTCTTCATTTTCTTTTTTTCTTGTTTTCTTCTTCTTCTTCATTTTATTCTTCATCTTTATTTTCTTTTTTCTTTTTTTTCTTCATCTTCATATTCATCTTCTTTTTCTTTTTTTCCTTTTTTCATGTTCTAGTTTTTCTTGATGTTTATCTTCGACTTCTACTTTTTCTTCTTGTCTTTCTTTTTCTTCTTCTTGTCTTTCCTCTGCTTGTTTTTATTCTTCTTCTTCTACTGGTTTTTCTTCTTCTAAGTCTTCTCTTGTTTTCTTCATATTTTTTCTTCTTGTTTATTCTTTTTTTCTTGTAAAACTTGTCTTTTTTTCTTCTTCTTATTTTTCTTCTTCTTGCTTTTTTTCTTTTTTCTTATTGTTATTCGTCTTATTTTGTTTTCCCTCTTTTTCATTTTTTTTCTGTTGTAAGGCTCAGTTAGACTGACACGGGGCAATCTCGCAATCAGGGGTCACCCTGGTAGAAAGGTAAGATAAAGTTACTCGCAACGTATTCGAAATAACTAAAGCGATAGACAACAGTGACTTTTTAATGATCTGTAGAAAAAGCTGATCCAAAAAAATCAATTTACCAACGGACACTTTTTTTCGAGACGATCAACTCACGGATTTTCTGCTGTTAATGCAAATTGCAATATGTTAGATCTTATATATTGACTACAAAAAAATTGATTAATTTTATTTTCGGGGGTTCAAAGAGTCACATTTGTAATTACTTCGACTCACATCAAGATTCAGAATTTTAATTTTTTTTTTATCTCACTTGATTTAGGTTCAGAGTTTTTTCTTGCTTAGTTTTTGCTGATCCGAAAACGAAAAAAAAATGTTATAAAATGGTTATAGTTTAAAGCTGAAATCTGTATTAACTTGTTGTCTATTTTTTACTTTCTTATTCAATTATTATGAAAGGGAATTTTAGGCCTTTTATACACTTTTTCATATTTACTAGGAAACAAAAACATTTATACACGCACACACACACATATATGCATATACAAGTTGCATTAGAGAAACGGGTTTCCGTCAGATCAACGAAGTTAATTAATGTCGAGCCTCGCCAGTAGTGAGATGGGTGACCATTTAAGAACACCAGTGTTCACAGTATAATTTCATATTTTCTTCTGTAAATATAGCGCCAACTTAATCTACCAACGCACATGCCTGTAAATTCAAAATTGGATGTAGAATACGTACAAACGTGACGATTAGACTTTTTAATAGTATATTCTGTATCTGTATCTGTATCTGTTTCGGCTATCACCCTATAAGGGTTGAGCCGACACCCCATGAACATTCAAATATTCATAAGGATGATTCTAGGAGAAAGGCGGATGGTGTGGTAGGGTCCCAGCCCTACCCCGCGGTGAAGATGAGGACTTGCCGTAGGTTGCCCGCAGACGCAGAGGTCACCACCACCAGAGGCCGCCGGATGCCGGAGCAGACGCGATCTATATATAATTTTTTTAAATCATTCCTCAAAATAAAAAAAAAACATCATTTTCCAAAACTTTTTTTTTGTACGTCGTACAATCATTGGTGAAAGTACCATTTCTCCGTTTTGAATCAAAGAATTCTTGACTCGGACTTTTGGGACAACCTATTATTATCACTTCTAGTTACTTTATTGTTCCTCTTCTTAATTTGAATCGAAAAGTTTCAATCCCTAAGATTAAAAAAAACCCATGAAGATTTTTTAAATCTATAATGACTACATTTTTAATATTCGAAATATGCAAATATAGTTCCATAAGTAATGTATATTTTAATTTTATCCCTCCTAAATGAACCAAAGAGGATTGCAATTAGCATTTTTACGATGCATTTATAATCTGAAAGATTCTTATCTCTTTTGAATATATTGACAATGTAAGACTCAAAGAAACCAACCTCTGTCGAGGAAATGCTTCATTGAATTCATCCATGCAAAAGCAATTGAGCCGATCAACATTCAATGAAGACTGGTAAACTGTTCGAAATATTCCTAACAAACCTTCAGGATAGTTTACATAAAGTCACTAATGGAAATTACCCACT
>JAUZSX010302010.1:0-5000 GCA_034780655.1 Idiosepius hallami | reverse complement strand
GGATCTCTGACAAGAGAGTCTAAAATGGCCGCTCTCCACAGAGATGGGAGAGTCCATGTGAAGACAGGAATAGGGGTGTCAGTTACCCCAGAACAATTATATACCAACGCTTTTGCATTTAGTGCTAAGCTTCATCTAGCTGAGTTGCTTTCTCGAATAAATGAGCCCCATCTGCCCGGAGCAGTTAAAGGTAAATCCGATGGGTATTACTGGGATTTGAACTGGTGTAATACGATTCCAGAGTCGAACCTTTTACCAATGTGCCACTCTCGATGCTTAACATACAAATGTTAAAGCTTATTATTTTTCTATTTTCTTTTATTTTTTTCCCTCAAATAATCATTTTTTTTTAAATTGGTCTCGTAAATCCTATGTATCTTTGTATGTACGTTCTGTGAAAGGTGTCAAAGTATTCACCTTCTAATGCAGAGTATTTTAATCCACGGAAATCGTAAGGCGTGCAAGCCTGTACCTAGATTGAAAAGACATATGGCTACGTTAATCCTGTAAAAGTTTTGACTTTTATTTGCCATGTCTGTCATCGCTCCTGTAAATCAGCTGCTGGTCTTCAAAGCCACTCGATGACTCATAGGAGGAAGCTTTATGCAGGAGACGACTCTTGAGGCGGCAATCATCTCTCAAGATGCTGTTGCCATCATGTACGTAGAATCGAGAATGTATATTTTTATAGTTGTAGGAATAGATTTGTGGATTCGCCCCCATGTTGTTCCTAGGCTTCTACCTAAGTTTCTTCACGCATTTGCTTGTTGTGCGCGAACTTATCTGCACGGGAAGAAGCAATAAGAACGTAGCTTTTTGTATTGGTCGATGTGTTGGGGTTGATATTTGGGGGCGGGGCAGAAAGAGATGATGGGTTTATCTTTGCACGAAATCTGGGTTGGATATCAAGAGAGAAACCCTTGAAATGCATGGGAATGACAGAAGAAAAAAGAAAGAGAGAAAAGAAGAAGAAAGAGAGAAAAGAAGAAGGAGAAATAAAAGAACAAACAACGATTAAAAAAGAAGAAAAAAAGGAGGAGGAGGAAGAAGAAGAAGGTGAAGAAGAAGAAGGAGAAGATGATGATGATGATTATGATGATGATGATGATGATGATGATGATGATGATGATGATGATGAGGATGATGATGAAAAGAAGAGAGAAAAGGAAGAAGAAAAAGAAGAAGAGAAAAAAGGGAGGAAAAAAGAAGAAAGATAAAGAAGAAGAAGAAGAAACGAGAAAAAAGAAGAAAAAAGAAGAAAATGAAGGAGAGAAAGAAGAAGAAAAAGAAGAAAAAGAGTCGACAATGATGGAGATGAAAACGAAGAGAAAATAAAATAACGAAGGCTGAAAGAATTAAAACCCGAAAACGTCAATAACAAACGAGATTCGTTTTTCTATTTCAAGAAGACACAAAATATTTTCTTAAAAAGACCAAATTCAAAAAACGAAAAACGAAAGCTATAAAACAAAAAAGAAAGAATTAAATACAGCGAAGCTAGAATCGGAGCAAAAACGGAAGTATAAAAAGACATGCGCAGAACAGACCGGAAATTGTTTAAATTTATTCACATTAAAACAGAACAAAAGAAAAGTAAAACTCAAGTGATAATATTTTTACTTAGCCGAGTAACCCGGTAGCCGAGTAGTCCGGCGTTGCCTACAAAACTCAGAAATTTTTGGCATGGCCAAAGATATATGTACGTATATTAAAATCAAATTACAATGATTCAACACATAATCGTGTATAACTCCTAATATAACGTAGTGCCGGACAGCTGTTTCAATCTTATTGGATCTTCTCAATTGCACAGAATGTTGTTAACATTCGAAATCCCTATCAGAGCCGTTCGATTTGTATGTTGGTTGTTTGTTTTGTGTTTAAAGGCGTATCAACCTTTTTTTAGTTCATTTTAATGCCGGGTTCAATTACTTTTGATAAATATCATTTTATACACATATTTTTTTAAGACAATATGCAATATTTAATTCATAGCTCGAGGAGAGATAGGGATTCATACCTTCCCAGGGGTATCAGTCGGCATTTCAACAAAAATTTGGATTCGTTCTCGCATACTATGATTTCGAAGTTTGATTGCCTATCCACTGGGTCACGTCGGTCACTCGCAGTTTTATTTTTAAAAAACACGAATAGACGGAATATCTGCTGTATCGTCTTTTGCCCTAGGTAACCAAGGTCGATAAATCAGCCCTTCAAGATCCAAAGGATTAAGAAAACTTTTTTTTTATCTTCCATTAAAAAGCTTTTGAAAACGGTTTGTTTTTAAGAGCTGTACCTCAGGCTTTTTTAAATTGAATGTCAATGTAAAACAAAAATGGATATTTTAACTCCATACATTTAAAGACACCTGACAACTCAGCAATTTGATTTCTTTCTTTTGGGTTTGGTGTTCGGACGTTTAATCACTCGACTATAAATCATACAATATTAATCACTAGACTTTTAATCACATGTTTTTATCATCATGTGAACGTTTAATCACCCCAAGAATTTTAATCACTTAGGGATTTCTAAGAGCGTTTGACCGCTGTTATACCGAATATGTTTTTTCACCACATTATTTGTCCATTTTTTAGAATCCTTTAGGATGAAGATTCTTCATAATATATCTATACCAATTTTTTTCGAATAAAGCCTAAATTGTCAAAGGTCCTAAAAATTTAACTTAATAAAAACATAATTACATTAATAACATTTTTTAATAAATAAATGTGGGTTTTTTGGGGTGTGATTAAATGTTCACGTGATGAAAAACACGTGATTAAAAGTCTAGTAGTTATATTTCCGTGATTAATAATCAGGTGATAAAACGTAAGGTAATGAAACAACAGGTGATGAAACGACAGGTGATCAAATGTCCGGTGATTAAACGTCAGGTGATGAAAAGGCATGAACTGAGCCAATAAAAGAAATCCACTCCTTAGCCATTTTTCAATCTCTCATCCTTTATATGCGCGTCAGTCTGGGTCTATAATTATAAAAGAAATGTTGAAAGTGCAAAAATTGTAATTATTTACCGACCCGCCAATCTTGAAAGAAATTGTTCGTCTGGCTAAACCGAAAAGAATTATAGGTTACACATACTTATAATAAATAAATCAATTTGCATCGTACATTAGCGACGAAAACATTTCGATAAATTTAAAAAGAAAACAAACCAAAATTAGCTTTTAATATATTGAAGTGGCCAAAATGGCCAGGTTTATATCATTTGAACTACGATAAACTCTATTTTTCAGACTGGGGTTCTCATCCTTATCATTGTTACCATCACAATCCTTGTGGTGAGGCTTAGTAATTTGTATATCTTTTTTTTTTTTTGGACTGATGTTCTCGTTCTTATTATTGTTACCTTCACAAACCTTTGAATGTGGCTTGATAATTTATAATATATATATATATATAATTTGTAATTTAATATTTTTAGATTGCCGTCCTTATCCTCCTCATTCACAATCCTTGGTATAAGGCTTGATAATTTTTACATCTATTTTTCAGTCTGTTGTTGTCATTGTTACCTTCTAATTTCCGGCAGATCAACCCTTTAGCCTTCTTCATATGATCGAACTTGGAAAATTAATTCTAAGTGAGGATAACCTGTAGGATAAGGCTTCAATTTTAACCAAGTGTTAATAACTAAATTTATGTTTCGAAGTTTTATAGCTTTTATATTATATTTTAGGTATAATTGTCAAGGTAATAAGTGAGTTAAGCTCACTTTATATTATAAGTTATTTAGATAAACCAATTTAGATGACAAGGACATTGTTAATGATTATATCTACTTTTATATTTATTTGAAGATATTAGATAAACAAATTTAAATGTCAAGAATATAAATGAATTAGACCCACTTTTATACTTAATTTAAGTTATTTAAAAAAGAACAACTCAACTTTCCAGGATAGAAATGAGTTAAAACCACTTTTATATTCATTTTAGATTATTTAGACAAACTAATTTAAATATTACCGACACAATTATTCAGGGACTCGCTTTTGTAATTATTCGAAGTTAGATGAACCAAGAACACAAATTAATTATATACACTTTTATATTTATTTCAAGTTATTCAGACGAAGCAATGTAAATGATTTAGACGCCATTGTAGATCTCTAGATAGCTACTATTACTACCAGAAGTAAAATTAGAAAAAAATATTAACTTTAAGGTTAATAAAAATGATCTAATGCGACTACTGTAACAATGGTCTCATCACTTGTAGCTTTAGGCTTTTGTGTTATTCCTATCGAACTGTCTCTAATCGCATGCATACTCGTTGTTATGGCAACATTACTCAATGGCTGTCAAAGACGAAGGTGGCGTGGAGCAGATGCGATGGCAACCAACAGCAGTGCCATTTACGATAGAATGACTTTAATCTGATTGGACAATCTCCTGTGATCAGAGCACCCGTAAATAGATGCAGTTCTCTCGGGTGGAAGTTTCCTAACAATTGGCGACGAGTGCAACACCACACATACGTGAATGAAGCCCACACGCAAATAACGACACACAAGTACGGTCAAATCACGTTGGGGACATCGGTTCCCGCCAGATTACCGAAGTTAAGCAACGTAGGGCTTGTTCAGTATTAAGCTGGGTGACCACTTATGAATATCAGGTAATGTACTAAGCAGGTCGGTAGTTTGTGTCATGATCAGTCGAATGCATTAAGCATTCGAACTAAATGGCTTTCCCCTCCCCAAACCCCTTCCCTCACACTGACCGACCATATTAAAGAAAATTCTTCAATAAGAGTTACCCCCTACAGTGAGGACTGGGAGTCTCTGGATATTCTGAGATTGCGAAAAACTCTATAACAATAGGAAGGCTGGTTTAACCCCGAACGGATAAGGAGAGGTCTTCCTGCTCAACAATATACAAACACATACTAGCAAACGGCTACGGTGGAGCATTGGTAAAAGCTCGGGCTTTGAGATCGTGTTACGCGAGTTCAAATCCCAGTCAAAAACCAT